>MNCI01015288.1:61516-94449 GCA_015680685.1 Gnetum montanum
CTTTGCATTTTGGTAAATGTAGGTTTGTAAAGAGAACGGATGGATCTATTGAAAGTGATTGGATTATCTAAGTAGGTATTAAAGAGTTATTTTATTTTTCCATTTAATATGATGGTAATGTAAATAAGGTAAGAGATAAACATCCAGAATTGTACACCACATACTCTTACTAGTTAACCAAAAGGCTAGAAATTTGATTGAAAAAGAAGAGATCCTCCTTGAGCTTGCAAGTTTTGAAAATACCAACTGAAATAAGAATTAAAGTATCATCATCAATTTTTGAACATGACCTAGTCAAGGTAGAGAAATTATGAAGCACACATGATGTAAGAAAATAGCAAGATAATAAAAAATAATGGTAAGTAGGAAAGATAAGAGTGAATATCTTTATCTCATATCACAAGAACTTGGAAACCAATCAAAAAAATCATAATTGATCTAGATTTCATATCTAGTAGTCTTATGAATGTGCTTAATTTTAGATATCCACCATTAAGAGAATTTAAGAGGGCCATGAGCTTTTGTATGAGATAATTTAATTCAATGGAGATTTTTGTGCATGAATATGATCCTATTTGTGATATTTCTATCTTTGATAATATGTAATTAGGTGCATCTTAAAATAGATGGTTGTAGCTTCCTTAACCAATATGCCAAGGTTTTTCAATAGAATTTTTAGATAACTAAACATAGTCTGATTGGTCAACAATGTTTAGGAGCTTGAATCATCTTTTTCTTGGAAAGCAGGATGAGAAGTGTGATATTCTAGACATTGAAAAATATGTTAATCTCCATGATTGATAAAACCATTGGAGTTAACTAATGAGATATTATATTGTTGGCGACCATTTGGGACGCGACCGCCAACGAGTGTCCTCGAATAGGATTTAGGTGCCTGCTGGTCTCTGGCAACACCAAGGCCCAGATACCTCCAAATAAACTCAGTAGTTAATGTGAGTATGTGTGTGTGCTGTTGCGGCGTGCGGTTGTGAGAAATGTAACGATTGCGTTGTGTGTAAACTACAAATGACTTACTTTAAAGAGATTCAGCCAACTTTGCCAAGTACTGTGAGTTCTTGAAAATTTCCTATTTTGTTCAACTGCCTAGTCTACGCGGTCCTTATAATACCTACTTGTAACAAATAAAATTTTGCAAAAACATTTGAGCACAACTCCGCAATCTACTCCTAATTTTCCCCAGAGAAAGAGATAGTTCCACAAGAAAACTAGAAATAGAGCAAGATTCGATGGAAATAAGCAGAAAAGAAAAGAAAGCAGATTTGTGTAGACCTCAAATATTTAAACAAGGTAAAATGACACGAGTAAACACTTCGCAATAAAGCTATCCCAAATTCAATATCTACGAATTGTTCAAACTTCCAAGGCTCAAACAAGCAATATCTTCAAGACAATCCTATTATGCTACCAAAAATTGCTGCGTAAACTACCACGTACGAGACTCCATTTTGACTAGATAATAGATGTCAACGATTGCATTCAAACAGAACCTTTAAAAGACTTGACAATTTCTGATTGAAATACCACGGGAATTCACTTTAAAGATAAAAAGAAGCTATTCTGGTCCCATCAAAATACCAAAGATTTTCTGAACCCTCTCGACTACTGAATTGTTCAACGGCGTGACTACAAACAGAGGCTCTCTTACAACAATTCCAATAGCAGTTCCCACACGTTGCACAATAACGAAATTTACTACTAAAATGCTCTTAAGGCTTTTAAACACAAGCGCTTCTATGGCAAAATTTTAATAGAAATTTCTATCAAGCAACAAGAACGATAAGAGCAATCTAAAAATCCCAAAATTACTTTCCAAGGATGATACTATCTAAACCACTAGCTAAACAATTTAAACAAAACAAAAAATGAAGTGCATAACTCACAGGACCATGACAAAGAGGCTGAAATCTTTATTCTAGCAAGCCATCTTACAAGCAATCGTCTTTCCAAGATCCCAAGTGTGATGTGTGAGACCCAATGTTATGATGATTTTTAGTGATGATCCTCCCTCCTCCCTTGACCCTTGAGGCCTTTTTATAGGGTTCCAAGGTAGGTAGGGAAGTTACATATTTAAAAATATCTCACCTAACTTCTCTCCCAAGTAACTTGGCCAACCAATTAGGAGATTACTTGGCCAACAAGTTAGGAGGTTACTTGCCCAACAAGTTAGGTAAGTTACAACAATTTTGGGTGGTTTCAACCACCAAAGAGACAAAAAAGCTACAATGGACAAGTGTCCTATTCCATGGCCAAGTGTCTTCATTCATTTGCCAAGTGTCTTCATGTAGTTGCCAAGTGTCTTCATGCAGTTGCCAAGTGTCTTCACTCAGTCGCCAAGTGTTCACCATGGAGAGAAACAAGTTGCAGTTGACACGTGTCCCATGTAGCTGACAAGTGGCCTTTCAGTCGCCAAGTATCTTCGCTCAGTTGACAAGTGGTCACCATGGAGATAAACAAGTTGTAGGTGACAAGTGTCCTTGGTGGTTGAGAAGTAGCCCATTTAGTTGACAAGTGGCCATTTTGGAGACAAAAAGGCTATAGTTGACAAGTGGCCTTTGTGGTGGTTATAACCACAAAAGAGATAAAAATGTTACATCTAACATGTGTCTTCATAATAATCCAAATTAAAATTAATTATAAATATTATAGTTGTAACTATCATAGGAAGTTACAACTTCCATAGGAATAAAAGGGATAATAGCCAAATGTCTCCTTTTATAGGATGTCATACAAACATCCCATAATTGTCTTTTCCTATTTAAATCATAAAATATTTTCTTTAGATCATAGTAATAGAGATAGTAATCATAATAAATATATATCTATTGGTCCCTAACTTGAAGAAATTAATCCACGTGTAATCTTTATACTTGGTTCGTTAAAAATACTAAACACTTCCTGATCTGCAACATCTCTGGCCATGTACCGAATGGCGTTACATCTTTATTCTTCTTAGGTCTTGAGAGAATAATTATATGCAGCTCTGATGCTACTACTACTTCTACAACATCATCAGCATTTTCAATTCTGCATTCCCCATTTTTATGCAACCTCACATTTCTGACCTGTATAAATCTCTCCAATAGTGAGTTCTTTGGACCTATCCCAAAGAGATTGGTAGACTGAGGTGATTGCAATATTTAGATCTCTCCTCAAATGTCTTGTCAGGACCTATCTGTTCCATGAAATGGCCAAAATGTGCCAACATATATCTATGGTATTGTAGCCTTGCTTACATCATCATAGATACGATGTAGTGGGTCCTAGTCTCCATTATGAATACCAATCCACTGTCAAATCAAATAGACAATCTTTTGCTAACACTTAGCTGAATTCTTTAAATTTGTTTCTATGATATAGTGAGTGACTTCTGTGTGGTGTTAAAGAGTTGTATGAAACCTTTGTTCGAGTGGATTATTCTTGGGCATAATTCATTAATAGAAATAAAGATTGAGATTGTTTTCCACAATTACAATATTCTAATTAGTCATTTTTGACTTAGTTAATTTTTCTTACTTAGTTTAGTTTGACCTTTTAGCATGTTTACTTTACTTAAGTCATTTACAATTTCCAAGTACTTTACTTTTTCCTACATCTTTTAGTAACGCGATATAAGTATGACTATTTTCAAGTGTGTAGTGTAATCGTTTGGTAATCTAATGATGAGTTCACTTGATTTTCTTATTAGTGGATTCACTTGGTAATCCTAGTAGCAGTTACATGAGTCTTTGATATGTATGGCAAGCCAGGAGCAAATACTTATCATCATAGGCTAGCATAGATTTACATTTCTATCATACTTAGACTTAGATTTTATTCTATGCCAACAACATCACCATATTCTTAGTTTAAGCCAACAACATCAACATATTCTATGCCTCACTAAGAGCTAAACCATACAACTTATACTTTAGTAACTCAACGTGAGAAGATGATGATCGTGAATTGCTCCTCAACTACTAGTGAATTTACATTGGCCATCCACAGATTATGATCAGGTTGCATTTGAACACTTGTGACTAGTATGGTGGAGTGTTGGAATACCAAACCACTCATCATTAGTGCCATTGTCAGGGAACATTTCAGTGTTTTCTAAGTAGTTGATTTTACAAAGTTCATTGTGTTAAGAATTATCAAGTACACTCTTCATACTTAAACTAATTTTTCTTCCTAAAGTATACACTTAAAGCACATAATTAATGCATTAAACAATCAATATGGCTTTCATAATTAAGGAAAAATTCCCACCTACTACCGAATATAAGAAGAGACTCGACAAACAATGTAATGAAGAAAATTGGAGTGCACCTATGCAAACTAGAATATCCTATGCTCACACTAATCCATACTATCCTAACTTCACATTTATATTTTACAAGGATGAACAACTAAGATGGAGAGATTTATAGGGTAACATTTGCTTTCCTCTAGAATGTTCTACACTATCAATCTTACAAGCAATCATTATGGGATCAAACCTTGGACATGTATAAGAAGGTTACCATGTCATCAAGCACATGACCAGGCCATACCAACTAATAGAAGCTTAGGTAAGAAGGGAAGTTTCTATGGAGATAAGACATGAGCTTGACAAAGGAAAGAAAGTACCTCAAATGGTTTTCCTAGAGGAAAGAGATAATGCTATGTTCCAAACAGAGAAATTCTATCAATCCCATGGATCTCAATCTCAAACACTAGTCATTCATATGGAAGATACCATTAAAATAAAATTTCATTTAGCCCTTGCAAAAGCACTAAAAGTAGGTAAGGAAGACTACACACTAAAGGGGAACTCAATGTCTAAGACCTTCACTTTATCAAAAAGGGATGAATCATGAAGTCATAGAAGGATAACTAGCACACTCTTCTAGAGATTCTGATAAAAGAGAAAGAAGAATAAGGGACCATAATGGGGAGAGACGAAGGGATCATGAGAGATATGTACATTAATGAAGAAATCCTAATGAAGAAGAGGACAATTATGAGCAAATAAAATAAATAATTAATCATGAAGAAAAACAACATCATGAGCATCATAGGGATCACCACTACAATAGAGCTTACAAACCTGAAGACTATGAGGAACCACTACTGGCCACTCAAAACATGATTAATATTCACAAATTAGTATATATTCCTACTAGGCATGTAAGGGATAGTAACATCAAGAAACTAGACATAAATAATATTCCAAAATTTGAATGTGTTTACAATGTAGATCCACAACATCATCTTCAAGTATTCCATGATGCCTGTGCCCTAAAAAATATTGAAAATGATTGGCAAAAACTAAAGTTGTTTCCTAGAATTATCATAAAGGAAGCATAGAGCTAGTATAGATCCTTAAAAATTGAATAAATGTGAAGATGGAGTACCATGCTAGAGCTCTTTAATGATAAATATCAGACTTATTCCAGAGTGTCTAATTTGAGAAAATAGATTTAAAGATGAAAAAAAGGGACATAGAAATCCCTTAATGCAGTAATGGGAAAATATTATTCACTACTACATAGGTGCCCATGCCATGGGTTTTCTCAAATGAAATAATTGTAACACATCATTGATGGGCTATGAAACAAAACAAAAGAAATGCTTGGGGTATATTCCCAAGGTAGGTTATCTAAGATGATAGCTAATCATATTCAAAGACTTATTGACAAAGTGGAAAAGAAGAAGGAGAGTTAAGGAAAAGAGAATCAGCCAAAGAATACACTAGAGATCCCAAAATTAGAAAAATGAATGTAAGAATATATGAATCACAAGAAAATTAAACCTTAGAATATACGATCCAATGAAGGCCTCTACCAATTCAAAATTTTGTTAATGATATTATAACCAAGGTATAGAAAATATGGGATTCTATGGATGAGAAATTTACCACAACATTGAAGATAGTAGATGAAAATATTGAAAAAACCAAAAAGTGAGGCAAAAAAAGAAGAAATAATGGGTGTGAGCACTATAGAAATAAAGAAAAAGTTGCTATGGTGGAGGAAATAATAACCTCTAGTTTAAGAGATGATGAAGGATGAAAACTATGTGAGTATGAACATATTAAAGGATGTTACCCTATTATAGCCCACTTACAAGAGTCTAGAACATATGTACTTAATCCAAAAGTTGTCCAAAAGCATATGCCTAGAAGACTACCTTATTCACAAGATAACTTTTAACAATCCTACCAACAAACATACTGTCCAGGTAGGGCTTATCCTCAACTACAAGAGCAATACTAGTAGTAGTGGCAACAACCACAAGCATGGGGAAATGCCACCACCAAGGCAATAGTATCCATGTAAACAACTTGATCCCTATGGATATTATGTTCATCATCCAATCTCTCCAAGGAATTCTTCAAGCCATCCTTCCTCTCACTACTATCCACCATAATATTATCAACCCAATGCTTCATGAATGGATCCAAATTCTTACATATCCCAAATAGCAACTAGCTCCTCTCTTCCAACTCCTAAGTCCCTACTGCCAATACCACCACTAGTCATGCAATGAGAACTTCCAACATAACCACAACAAAAGAGTGCTACCATGATAGTAACTACACAATAGGAGATAATATCAAATGAACCACAAGCCAAGAAATGTTCTTTTTTTAGGACAATTTCCAAAAAGATTCAATGGATGGAAACTTCATCTAATCTACCTCATCCACACACACTCCTCCAAAGAATACTATGCTTTTGATACATATAGATAAGAACATCACCGTTGTCATGCTCACATAAATAATAACATACTAGATTAAAGTAAGAGCATTTCCCAAGAAGATAATAGATCATGGGAGTTCCTTAGTTTACCTTTAAGTAGCATGACATAAACCATGCATGGCTTTCTTAGACTCTAGGTTAGGAGTAAACCTCATTTCACAAGATATGGACAAGGCCAAGAATCTTTTCTTGCTAAAGAAGAGTAACATTTACCTAGAGCTTTAGACTAGTCCATTACTATTTCACTAGGATAAGTGAAAGATGTAATCATTATTATAAGTAGCTGGTCTTATCATGTTACTTATAATAATGATGTACACATGGGAAAGAAAAAAGGAAAATTTGCAATAATTATGGGAAGAATAGAGCTTAGCATAGTGGATGCTAAGCTTGGGATTAGAGACTTGTCCTTTGAAATTTCCAAGGAAGATGAACCTAGAATCATTTAGAGATGAAACATTCCATGTATTATATACAACAATAATGGATGCAATTTTGTTTAGAAGATCTAAATCACAAAATAAGATGAGATCATAGCATGCAAAAAATGCATAGAAGACATGTGTGTAAAAAAGTGCCTACATGCAGCAACCACTTAATAGGAAGGCACCAAGTAGCTAATCACTAAGAAAGAGACAAAATATAAAATATGCATGGAATTGTTAAATCAAATCATGTGCATATGTTAAAGAAATTGATAAGTTAGAATAGTTAAAAAGACAACCTCCTTACATGGAATCACATTAGGAGGAAGATATTAAATGGAGATAATGAGAGATACAAGAGACATACGATCTAGAATCCTTAAAATTGAAATTCCTACCATATAGACTTGAGTATGATTTTTAAACAATAAAAAATTTGTAATCATAAATGAAAAACTTGACAAAGAACAAAAGAGAAAATTACTAGAAATGATAAATAAATGGCTAACTACATTTGCATGGTCCTATGGCAAAATCACTAGTATTGATCTACACATCTATCAACATTGAATCTATATAGATCTAGTTGTTAAACCATGTCTCCAACTACAAAGAAGGTTGAATTCAAAACTTAAGAAAGTAGTTAAATGAGAGTTTTAAAAAATATTGAAAGTAGGATTAATCTATCCTATAGCAGATAGTACATGGATTAGCCCATTAGTCATTGTTCCAAAGAAAGGTCACAAATGGAGGATCTACATTGATTTCAAATTGTTAAACATGGCAACATTTAAGGACCATTTTTCTCTATCATTTGTTGATTAAGTCCTAGATACTATTGCGAGACACTGATATTATAGTTTCCTAAATGGATATAGTGGGTACAATCAAACCTGCATTGCACTAGAAGATTAAGAAAAAATCGCATTCACTAGTTCATGGAGGATATTTGCATACAAAAAAATGTCATTTGGCCTATGTAATTCCCCTACTACCATCCAAAGACTTGTACTAAGCATCTTCTAGAAGTAGATTAGCAATGGAGTTGAGGTTTTTATGGACAATTTCTCTACATACAGGCTAGATTTTAAATAAGCCTTGGACCATTTAGAGTAAGTATTGAAAAGATGTGTAGAAAATAATCTGAAGCTCAACTAGTAGAAAAGCCACTTAATGGTTTAGGATGGTATAGTTTTGAAACACAAAGTATATTAGAAAGGAATAGAGGTAGATCCAAAGAATATTAGAGTATTTAAAGAACATATACTATCAAATATGTCAAATAATTTCTTGGCAACATAAGAAACTATATGAGATTCATTAAAAAATTTTCAAAGATTTCCAAACCATTAGTGGAACTAACTAAGAAATATACATCATTTTAGTAGACAAAATAATGAGGAAAGATTTAAGATCATGAAATAAAAGTTAATTAAGACACCAATCCTTCAAGCTCCAAATTAGTCTAAGCCTTTCCACATCCTAATAGATGCTTCAAACTATGCTCTAGGAGTAATACTTACTCAACTAGATGAATAGAAAAGACCTTATCATATACACTATGCTAGTCAAAGAATCACTAGGGCACAACTCAACTACACCACCATAGAAAAGTAGCTTATGGTTGTGGTGTATGCGCTTGAGAAATTTAGAAACCATGTGCTTGGTTATCCTATCTATGTCCATACTAATCATAGTACTATCAAATTATTATTGAGCAAACTAGTGGGCAGTCTTAGAGTGATAAGATGACTCGTTATATTATAAGAGTTTGACATTATCATGACTGATAAGAAAGTGTTGGAAATTATTTGGAATGTGACCACGAATGGGTGGGAGCCTCATGATCTCGTGACCTTGAGAAGTCATGGAATTGAAGGTGTTCTTCAAATAGGGTTTAGGTGTTTGCTAATCTTTGGCAACACCAAGGCCCAGATACCTCCAAATAAACTCAGTAGTTATGAAATGTACTAGACATGAGTATGTATTTTCTGTTGCAAATTGAAATGATTGGGTTATGTTTAAAATTGTAATCAACTATCATAAAAGAGATTTGGCTAACTATGTCAAATACTATGAGTTGTTGAAGGTTCCTATTTTATTCAATCACTTAGTCTATATAGTCCCTATAGTACACTACTTGTAACAAATAAAATTTTGCAAAAACTCTTGAGCACAATTTTGCCAATATACTTCTAATTTCTCTTAGAGAGAAAATTCCAGAAGAAAACTAGAAATAGAGTGAGATTCAATGGACTTAGAAAGAGAAAGAAAAGAAACTAGATTTGTGTGAAATATCAAATATTTAAGCAAAATAACTTGATACAAGTAAATACTTCCCAATAAAGTTATTCCTAATTTAATAACCACAAAATGTAACTTTCTGAGCTCAACAAGTAATTTCATAAAGACAATCTTATTATACTATCAAAAATTGCTACATAAATAACAAAGTACAAGTCTATATTTTGGTTAGTTAATAAATGTCAAAGATTGCATTCAATAGAGATTTCAAAAAGATTTGACAATTTCTTGATTGAAATACGAAGGTCATACAGTTTAAAATAATGAAGCTATTTTAGTCCCATCAAAATACCAAAGATTTTCCTAGATTCTCTATGCTCAAAACATGCAATTTTGTTAAGAAATTACTATTAAATTACTCAACATGAGCTCTTCTATGGCTAATCTAATAGAAGTCTAATAATGTGCAATAATAAAGCTTTAAAAGCAACCTAGGAAAAATCTTAAAATTAAATGCCAAGAACAATACTATCTAAACCATTAGCTGAGTAACTAAAAAAAATGGGAAGAAATGAACTCACAAGATTAAAACCAAGTAGCCAAATTGATGTCTTTAGCAAGTTGTCTTACAAATAATCTTCAATTATCTTTTCCCCTTCCCCCTTAAATCTACTTTTTAAGGTCCTTTTATAGGATCCTTAAGGTAGTTACAATAATCATGAGGAGTTAAGGGCCTTACAAATATCTTAGGAGTATAAATATTTAACTACCTTAGGAGATAAAGATTCCATGGGGATTATGAGAAATTTGAGATATGGTTGTCAAGTGTTCCTTTGGTAACAAATATCATAAAAGTTACATAAGCAGTCACAAAAAATATTGGAGAAATACATGCTACAATTGGCAAGTGTCTTTTCAAGTGCACATATTTAGGAAATTTAGTTAGGTTCTTTATACATCCTCCATATGAAAATTAACTTATGCTAAATAAAGCTCCATAGACCTACATAGTCATTGTTATATGCACATGTATTATCATCTCAAAATTATATTGTAACTTATGGACTTCATGGTATAAGTAATATTTTTAATAATTCTTCATCGAAACTTTTCTAAAACTGAAATGTGAATTCTCTAGTGTTGTTTGGGCACAAGGTTTTGCTACTGTCATGTTGCCGTTGTGTTGCTGCTACTGTGCTGCCCTAACCACTGCATTGCTCATGGGTAAGTAACTGGTATAGGAGTGGTGTCACCATGGCAAGAAAACACGTGTTGAAACCACAACTTCATCTAAAATCTCTGGAATGTTGATGTATGCTTTGGTAATTGCAAAGCTATTTGAAATGCATGGAGCTCCACTTGTTGTCTTATCTTTATCCTACAACCATTGATGCTCCTAGCTCCATCACTATTGGTACAAGTCATGTCTTTAGCTAATCATGGTCTATGCATTGGCACCACCTCCACCATTGTCGTTAGTGTTGAAATTTGAATTGTTCGTTTATTTCAAATCATTTATGTAGGGTTTGAAATTGGCCCTCTTTAAGCTAAATTGAATTACCATTAAGCATTAAATCACCTCTTTGATTTTCTAGCTTTACCCTGGCTATGTTGCCAACACTGTCACGCATTAAGGTTATCCATTTTCATTCAAAAATTTCACTTGTTGCTATTAATTTTTTTGCATGCAAGCAAGTGAGTAATTCGTCAGTTTTAATCAAGTGCAAGGAAGAAACATGATGCGGTGTTACTAGAAAACATCAATTTTCTCCTTGAATAAATGCCATTTCTCAAGTAGTAAAAAAAATCCACTTGATGATGATAAGATATGTTAATTATTTTTTCCCTAATTGAAGCAATGTTTTTGATTTGATAATATTAAATCCTAATCTATTGCTGCTCCAATAACTTTGATATAATTTCATGGATTAGCATTAGACCTTCACTATTCCCTAGTTTCAATTATCTTTTCCATTTTACAGAGTAGAAAATCATAGAGGATTTTTCTTGATAATGTTGTAGTACACCTTAACTTTACACTTGTCAAATTGTTGGCATCCTAGCCTTGGGTTTTCTTTTCTAAATGCTTATTTCAAATTGATTATTTCCACCAGAATCTATAACATAAGGACTTTGTAATAGGCTTATCTTGAATGCCCAAAAAGAAATATTGATTACCTATGTATCCATTTAAACTTAATGGTCTAGAGATACTATGAATTGAGAAACAATTCATTCCATATTCCAAATTACAATTTCAAGAAAAAGAGCATCACTAAATAACCCATCTTCTAGAGAAAAGATAGGTAAAGTTATTTTATGGTCTTCCAATGCATATCTTTTACTCTTATATATTTTTATATCCATTTATTTCATATTTCTACTCCATAATTGGCCAAAATGTGCCAACAAAAAATAACCAAAAATGTTGTAGTAGATCATTTATTTAGACTTAGATGGAAACCCCAAGAGAATGATGAACCAATATCAGACCAAATTCCTAATGTAAACTTATTTACCAAAACTGCAACAATTTTAGACTTAGTAGAGAAGTCATGACTTACTAATTACATAACATTTATACCAAACAAGAACTTTTAGTTGAATGACATAAGAAGCATAAGAAATAGTTCTTTCATAGGGTAAAAAGGTATATGGAAATTAATGGAAACCTTTACAAGATATGTGCAAATGGATTAACTAGATGATATGTTCTAGAAGAAAGTCAACAAAGAGTCCTACAATATATACATGAAGGATCATGTGGTAGTCACTATGCAAGATGAAGGACAACATTGGTAAGTTACTTTTGGCCTATCATATTCAAGGACATACATCAATTTGCACAATTTTGTGAAAGATGCAAAAGAGATGGAGAGTTGATAACCAAAAATGAAGGGCCATAATAATGGATACAATTGTTGGAAACCTCCAACATTTGCGAAATTGACTTCATGGGTCCCATCATGCTAATGTGAAATGAAAAATCCTACATCATAGTAATTTTTGATTATTGAACAAAGTGGACACAAGTAGTTGCAATAAAATATTGTACAATCACAATGGCTACTAAATTCTTTCAACATGTGGTGAAGATTTGGATTACCATGCATGCTCATATCAGATAATGAGATTCATTTTACAAGAGCCACATTTAAAAGCTAATGCAATAACTTGGGGTCAATTACAAACTAACTACACCTTATCACCCCCCAAGAAAATGGCCAGGTAGAAATGACTAACTAGGAAATCACAAGAATATTAAGTAGAATAATTAGTCATTATAGGAAGGATTAGAGAACTAAACTTAATGATGCTCTATGGGCATATAGATCAACTTGGAAACTTCCTATAGGGTATTCCCTATATGAGTTAGTTTATGATAAACTACCTACTTGATCGATCCAAGTGGAACTCAATATCCTTTCCACTATCAGTACACTTGATCTTCATTTAAGCTTATCTCAAAGAAAACATCTCATAAATCTAAATCTCTTAGATAAAAATACACTAGTAGCTCAAATGAGTAACAAAATCCACAAAAGGTACTCCAAGTGTAGACATGATACCAAAATAAGACAAGTATCTATTAAGCTAGGCGATAAAGTACTATACTATAATACCAGTCATGTTTTACAAAAGGCTAAGTTCCAGATCTTATGGGAGGTGCCATATATTGTCAATGCTACATACCAATCTAGCATCATGCAAATCTATCATCCAACAATCCTACAAAAGCTAACTCTTGTTAATATTCAACAAGTCAAACCATAGCATGACTTTTCCTACTTTATCAAGGACTCTACCCTATCTACCAAAAAAGTCATTATCCGTTCAATATTTCTAATCTCCACTTGTAACGATAATTGTGGGGATGTTAAGTTTGACACTTAGACACCAATTTTTCTTCTTACATTTTTTTTTTCTGTTTTCTTTAATTTGTTATTTTTCGCTTTTCTTATTAATTTTTACATTCTTTCATAACTTTTTTATTTTTTATATACTTTTTCTATTTCCCAATCATTTTTCCATAACTCTTTCTACATTTTTCCATTCTTATCATTTTTCTATGATTTTTCACTACCTTTCTTATACATATTTTTTTTGATCTTTCCAATAAAGTGTAAAGGAATAAAACAAGATGTAGTTCCAATAATATGAATGTTTCCCTATGTTATCAAACCATTACAAGATTGATTATATATGTAGTGAGACCACATCATCTATCCACTCATTTCCAATAACAAGAGATTCTTACCATGGACATCATGACATTCTCTTCACAATAAAACTAAAATAAATTTGTGATCATTATGCCTAGATAGAAAAGAAAATTACCAAGTGGAAATGAAAAGGGTGTGACATCAAGAGGATTTGTGGATTCTTTAAGCCTACTACTATAAGTCTTATCTTGCTATTAAGTTGTATTATTTACTTGAGTTCTAACACAAAATAAAAGTATGTCTACAATAATTGTTTTCTTACCATGTCACTAAAAAGACATGTTACCCATGCCTAAAAGTAGTCCTTTGGCAAGGTTGACATAGTAATAATCTAGTCAATCTATAGAATAAAAATTTCTAAAGGTTCCACTGGAAAGACATGTCACCCATGCTTGAGGGCACTCCTCTATCCAATGGCCAAGTCTCCTTTAAAAAATAAAGTGTTCCATTAATAAACTAATTTCTTGAACCTTATTGCCAAGTGATAATATTTCTTACAATTGTGGTAGCCTTGTAGTTGTTCATTTTAAGATGATGCAATGTGATATCACTAATAAGTGGTATGGACTTGGTTTGGATCTTAGATAGAAAGGCTAATGATTACTTTAACTATTTATCACACACAGAATTCATTATGCCTATGGTAAGATACCTCACATTCCATTTTCTGTGATCCCTACTACTTTCATTCTACTTCACTATTATGTACAATCATAATTTAATAGTTTTGTAAAATATAGTGTTATTTTTTCATTAAGATAATACTAACATATGTCTTTTGGAAGATAGATATGTTTTACATTGAACTCCTTGAGTTCTTAGAGACACTTGTAGATGTGGCTATATAAGGACACTAAGGACTAGAGCCTACTTTGGGGAGAACCCACTTGTATCACTCTTGTGTTTCATACTTGTTGATCAATTACACATTATCTTGTGCCTCCAAAATACTTAAATGATCATTCTTACATTACTACATACTTATATCTTATCATAATTTTAGCATTTCCTACCAACCATCTTCTATATATCTAACTGACTTATCTTGACCAAGATTCCTTCTTTCATATACTTTTAATGATAAATTATTATATTCTAACCATCATCTATATCCAAAAACCTTTTGAATCATCTCTACACCTTCCAGACTACTCATTTCACTCAATTTTTCTATTAGAAATCACTCAAAACCTTGAAAGGTCATAAGAAAATGCAACAATTAAATAAGAATATTAAATAAGAAACTACGAGCTATTCTTTCTAATCAATCATCCCAATACATATTAAATAATAATATAAGGATGATGAAAGGTCATAAGAAACTAACCTATTCATAATACATTAGAAAATGAAACAACTAAGGATTTCTTTTTGAAATTTCTCTAACTCTACAATCCTAATAAGAGCTAAAAAGTAATAATAAAGATAAATTTTTACCGAATCCAAGAACCTAAGAGAGGATTATAAAATGTTAGGAACTTATATAAAATCATTGGGAAATCTTTAATGGATCCTTTATGATTACAGATGACTCCTATAAGACTCGTAGTTGAAGGACCCTCGTAACAAAGGGATAAGAAACCTAGAGAAAGAGGACAAGTTAGAGAACAATCTCCACAAGCTGAGCAAGAATCTTAATTCTTCAATATTCATCAACCAACACGTACAATGAAACATTTCACAGAAGTTAAAGCTAAAACACCACCTTCTCAAGAGCAAGGAAAGCACCTCACATTATCAAATGAATTCCTCCAAGCTATCTACGAGAAGTTCATCATGTCCATAGTCATTATGGAATTCAATTTTGGATCATTCATGAAGTTCACACCTACTAATGTCCAAGAGAAACTCCAAGCCTCTGCTCTTTGGTCAACGCTCTCATGTAATATTGAATGGTACCTAGGGAAATTCTATCAATTTTGGAAGAATAAGTAGGATGATGCTACTATAAAGATTAAGGAAATCATAGTGCCCTACTTAGTCAAAACAATCATCAAGGCACTAAACTTCCTAATGTTGAAGCCAACATTGCACAATTATCTACAAGATCCAACACAGATGCAAAGAAGTTGTAGCTACAAAGGCCTATGGAACAATAGATAAGGAATATAGTGGATTATCCATAGAAGAAAAGATTTACTTCAAAATCAAGACTTATTACATGTTTTCCACCAAGAGATTAAATAGGATTTCCACCTATGCTATGAGAGGAAGCATCATCCTCATGGGAAAATTCCAAGAAAACATGGCTCACTTATTATTTTTAGAAATCCAAAAAGAATGAATAAAAAGAAGATAGGGAAACTCACATTACCATTTCCTTGCCTCATCAAAAGAATATGCAAGCAAGAAAGAATTATAGGCTATACTAATGATATTCTTCACAAAGCCCAAGTGCATCCTTTGTTGAGATGTCAAAGAAAATGCCTCAAGGGAAAGATCAACTAAAGAATTCAAAAATCACTAAGGATATGATCTACACCAGTGGGACAAATCCTAGCTATAGGGAAAGAGCAAGTAGGACATAGTGGATCAACACCAGCCAGTGATAGACCAAGATCAAGTGCTCCACTAGCACAATAGGATTACAAACCCTCCATGAGCCATCTACATCAAATAGTTGAAACCATTAGCTGGGGAAATAGAGAATTCTTGAGGTTTAAGGTTCAAGATAATCTAAGAAGACCTACAACATCAACAAGATCCAATAGTAATAAAATCTCATTACAAGCAAAGAAGATGAGAATTGGGAATAGAAAATATCAGGAAATGCTACATCCTTCTAAGACATGCTAGAAATAGGAGAAGGAGCCACAATCATGGTTATCCAACATTAGGATGCAATAGGAGCAACTAAATTAATTACAAATCATATTAAATAATCCTTTAATATTTATGTTTTGACACAAGCTGATATAAATGGAGCTAGAGATTTCAAAATAATAGCTAAAACATCCATGGATCCACAAGAGCATGAATACATCTTAGATCAATTGGTGTAGACTAGACAAGTGATAAAAAATATTTTTTAATATCCCTAGCAATATCACTGTAGTGTAGTCAAAATTAATTCCAACAAAGGGCAAATTGGTAATGGTAGAGACTAGAGTTGAACATGTAGAGAATGAAGTGCAGAGGTTACAAGCAAAAATACCTATACTAAGAGTAGAAAATAAGACCCTACACAACATATTGTACCAAACTAGCTGGAATAGTTAAGAACTGAATAGATAGTCAACCTTGTGGCCAGAAATATTTAAATAGAGATGGAATAGGAGAAGACAACATGAAATTCCTCATTGGTTAAAGCCCAAACATATGCTCATATCAAAGCCTTGATTGCTTCGGAGGAAGAGAACAAAAGAATTATCGCTGAAAATACAAGATTAACAAACATTAAAAACCAAAATAATATTCTCAAAGAAAGCATCCATCAACTATGAGAGCAATTCGTAAGAGTCAATCTTGATATGAGAAAATTGGCCAAAGAGAATAGAGCCCTATCAATGGAAGAAGTCTACATAATCTGACAAAAGTCAGCCATCAATATTAGCACATGGAAAAATGAGATCAAAAATCATAAAATGCTAAAAGAATAATTCAAAGGCCAAGTGGGCATATACAAGCAAATAACTGAGAAAGAAATCTAGATGGCCAAAGCCAAAATCAACTCCATTACAACAAAAACACCTAATTGGAAACCAAGATTAGATGGTTTTTCCCATGTACATTAAGTAGAAATTAAGAATAAAACCTTGCATATAGAAGACCTAACCAAGTACATGGGATTAGTAAGCCTTTGTTATGCTAATATAGCCATGCTCATAGTAGGTAGACCCAAAAATAAACTTGAGTAGCAAGTGCCCGTAATATATGTACTATATGAGAAGGAATTTGTAGATAGGAAGGACGCACAATACAATTTACACATTTCAAATTCCAAAATCCAAGTGGTCAAGGCTAGCTACTAGAACCAAAATAACATAGCAACAAAATTGGTTGCAAAATGATAGACTATTAAGAATTGAGGAAGATAGCCAAAGCATTTGAGGAAGAAAGAAGGTAGTTCATAGCATGGTATGTAAAAGTAAAATAAAATATTTTCATAATTGTTGTGTCAATGGGAAATACCGACTCTAGAAAACATCACTAAATTCACCTAGATGGCACATGATCCAAGATCATAAGAGGAGAAACTTTAGGCACTAATTAATAGATATCAATTTTAGAAGCTTGATGACAAGGGAAAGAAGCTAATAGAGGAATCACCACTACCTAGGACATAAGGCTACATTAAGCTTTGAAGTATTATTTCTATTTTATTTTATTTTTTTCATATCTATCCATCATGCAATGCATCATAATTTTTTAGAAACCAATCAAACCATAATGTAACATTCATAGTAGACTCAATAATGTATATAATCCATGATATTAAAGATTGTAAATAACCCCACAATTTTGTAAGGAACTCTATCCTCCTTTTTTTTAACTCGGGATAGAGTTTCCAATCATTCATGGATGTATGACAAAACCATTGTAGTCAACTGATGTGATATTGTATCTACAATATCATAACCTTACTTACGTCATCTTAGATATGATATACTAGGTCTTGTTTTTCACTATAAATACCAACCCACCATCATGTCAAATAGATAATCTTTTACCAATACTTAGCTGAATTATTAAAATTTCTTTCTGTGATTTAGACTTAGTGATATACTGAATGCCTACAATGTGTTGTTAAAAAATTTTATAGAATCTTTGTTCAAGTGGATTATTCTTAGGCATAATTCATAAATAGAAATAAAGATTGAGATTGTTTTGCACCATTTTAGCATTCTAATTAGTCATTTTTTACTTAGTCAATTTTTCTTACTTAGTTTAGTTTTACCTTTCAACATGTTTAACTTAATTATTTCATTTACAAGTTCCAAGTACTTTTTCCTATGTGTCTTAGTAAGGTAGTATAAGTACAACTATTTTCAAGCATGTATTATAATCATTTGGTCACCTAGTGGTGAGTTCACTTGATTTTCTTAGTAGTGAATTCACTTGGTAATCCCAGTGATGGTTACATGAGCCCTTGATGTGTATGACAAGCCAAGAGCATATACTTATCACCATAAGCTAGCATAGATTTACATTTCTCTCATACTTAGACTTAGATTTTATTCTTAGATCTTACATTTATTTTCATTATGTTTACACTTAGTCTTAGTTTGGGTGAACAAAATTAACATATTATATGCCTCACCTTGAGTTAAACCATACAACTTGCACTTTAGTAACTCAATGTGAAAAGATAATGATCATGAACTGAACCTTAACTACTAGTGAATTTATATTGGTCATCCACAAATCACGATCAGGATGCATGTGAACACTCATAACTTGTATGGTGAAGTGTTGTAATACCCAACTACTCATCAATGATATTGGCAAAGTTATAAAGCATGGATACATTAACACATTGTTACATGACAAAGAAGAATTTGTTCATTGAGCTAGTAGGACTCAAAGCTTTGTTGCTAGTCACAAACTTGATGATTACATGGAGCTTCTAATATGTGAGGAGATATGTGCCCTATCTACTATTTAGAATATGAGGATGACAACTAAAAAGAGCTAATATGAGGGAAAATTATAGTAGAAAAGGGAAAATAGCTACTAAAAGTAGATCTTGGTCAACTGAAGGTCTTTCTTCCAATCACTACAGAATAAGAACTATGTGCTTTTTTTCTTTCTTCATGAAGCCATCATCTAAAAAATAGTATGTTCCTACTATTCTACTACAACCATTGGATGTAGGTATATTGCTTATAGTATATTTGCTTAACTACAAGGAGACTTTTTAATAGGCTATGTGGATCATGGAATTCAACATTAAGGGCATTAGAATTACTAAGTTCCTGACATTTGGTTCTAATTATAGGAAGCTAGTAAGTTAGTGTGAAATGAAGGTGATAATATTTCATAATTGGAAAGAGGAAAATGCATTACAATAACTTATCATAAGACTTGCAAGATTTTATGGCATTTTTCTAAACCTGTAAGAGGTGAGCATAAATATTTGGCATTTGTAGCCATGTAGATTCAAATAAAAAATGGAAACATTAGGAGGTGATAGTACCATCCTTTAGAATTATCATGCAATGGTTTAAAAACTCCATGATCCTCCATAGATGGTTAGGAGATTTGACACTAGCAAGCCTTGTGAGACTTAGTAATGATCCAACCTTGCCACTTGAACTTGTGATCCATTGTAATGCCATATCTCGGTGAGACTAGTCCCACTGAGGGGAAGTTTAATAATTGATAGTGATTCTAGAATGTAAGAAAATAAATGAGTTTTAGTAGAAGGAAGATTACTTTATTTACATTTAGAAGTAAATGTCATTATATTATTATCACCAATGAGAATAACCTGATCTTAGTATTGAGCATGGGATGAAAGCTCCTTCAGAAATTTTGTTCTTCCTTATTAAGTAAAGAATATAGATCCTAAATATTTGAATTCAATTCCATTGTAGTGACATGTAGGCTAATTTTGCTAAACATTCTAATGCCTAAATTGATGAAGAGAAACAAATGGTCAATCCTAATAAAAGTGATTACTTTACAGAAGAGAATAAGTTTCACCCTCTACTGAACCATGAAATCTTTGAGTTTTATTTGATTTATTGTAACAAAAATACCATCAACCTAATTCATATTCATGATACTAAATATTTATTCTATTCTTTCTAGTATTCTATTCTTTCATGATACTTTGGTTTTGATACAAAATATGATCCATCCTACAAAGGCAAGGTGGCTTGTGTATCATCCATGATCTCTTTAACTAATTATTATCTTTGTTGCTCTACATTAGAAGGTCTACCTACAAGATTATTCAAAGGGTTGACAATATTTATGATTATTTCTTAAGCAATTAAGAACTCTTCCTTTGAGAGGTTTGAGTTTATATCATCAAATGATAACCTTCTACATCTACATTTTCACTTTTGAAAGTTGACTTTTATGAGGAGTACCTCCTCCTTTAGTAGGAATCACACTAATCTAGAAGATGCTACAATAGATATGTAGGGGTAAGTTATGAGATATCATTTTAGAAGGGTGGATTAGGGATAATTATAGCATGAATACTAGTCAAGAAGTATAGCTTACTTTGGTCTTGATGAGAACATTAATCTAACTCTTTAATGTAGCTTGTTTCTTAGTATATAAGTGGACATTAAAAGTCTATGGTGCCATTTTAGGATAATCTAAATGTCATTTGAATGATTTTTGTGTTTTTGGTAGGCTATTAAGAGGGAATGCTACTTGTGACCATTATGGCCAAAGACTATGAGGGGGTGTTACTTGTAGCCAACTTTAGAGGTTCAAAAGTTAAAGAAATAAGTTTTGATGAACTATGGAATGGTGCTACTCATAACCACTTGCTGCTGGCTAGTTCACTATGAGGGAATGCTAGTTGTAGCCACTTATACTAGTAAAAGTGTAATTTAATGTTTTGGTCTTTTTATGTGAATTTTGAGATGCTGCTACTTATAGCCACTTGTAGTTAGTGATTACAAGGGGATGCTACACACAATACCTTGAAATTAGCTCAAAGTTAATTTTTTGAGTTGAAATGAACTTATTGCTATAAATTATTTTTCTATAATATTACAATAATACATCAATGAATTAAATGTTTAAAGTGTAACTTATAGTTGTAAATGGTCTTCAAAGTGATATAATGCTTGATAAATTGACAATAATGAAATGAAGGTGCATATTTCACCAGTCAAATACAAACTTAACCTACTACTCATGATTTAGAAATGATAGTGAATGATGATAAATAAGGAAAAATTTGATAAACTTGCATGTGATAAAATGATAACTATAAGCATAAGGGAATAATGAATTATAAGTTGCATAGGAGACTAATATATATGAGGAAATTTAGGGTTCCTTCATAAAGAATAAAAAATACTCCATTCATTCATTGAAAAACAAATTCCTCATACAAACGTTCAAGTAACAATTCATGTATAATTCAAAGATGAATAAAATAATGCAAGAGATTTGAAGATTCATAATCAGGTTTTGGCCTCAATTTTAGGGTAAAAATAAAGAACAAATGGTAAATTTTGATGTCTTATAACTTGTAGGATAGATATGAAACTTTTTGATGACATTAGATGTCAAATCAAAGCCTTGAAAGTGTCATTTCTTCAAATCATCTAGTAAATGACACCGAGTAGTTATACTGACACTAATACGAGAGTCAATGACATTGGATATTGATGCTGCCCTAACACTAAAATACATAACTTTGGCCACTCATGTTGATGAATTATTTCGAGCTCTTGGAGCTACCGTTGACATTGAAATTGATGCCTATCATCATTAGGATGATTCCAAGTAAATATTAAAATCTTGTCTAGGCTTGAGAAAACATCAAGAAGTGAAAATTTGATGGTCTTCATGTAAATGACACTAGCATTAATGCTAGCATTAGTGTCACTAAACTATTAATGGGATTTTGAACCATCATGTCAAGCTTTTCAAGATACTTTTGATGATAAAATTAATGTTATTTAGCATAGGGATCAGCAATGAAAGCTGCTAGAAGCTTACTAGAACTTGAGATTAAAACTAGAGGATGATGTTTTGAAGATGATTCTATGATTGTCATTGGTACTAATGTTGAAGCTAGTATCAAAATCATTGAAGTGACAATGAAAATTTAAATCCTTATTCTGAGCTCTCAAGGTCTCCAATGATATTTGAACTAATGTTGGTTATGACTGGGATGGTCAAAGCTAATTTTTGAAACCCTACTAGTGTCCAAGATGATGCTAGAGGTGGTGATTTTGATGATATTTTTTAGTGATGTTGATGTTGACACAAGAGTTAGTGTTAGTGTTACCTATAAGATGAAGGTTAAAATCTCATAGTTTGAGGTGGCATCTCATGAACCTGCATGTGGATATTGATCCTCCTGGTGCTAAGAAAAAGTTGAAGGAAAGTGCTAGAGGAAGTTTGATAATGTATTACTTGCACTTGTTTTCTTCACTAAAAACCCCAATGATAAAGCATGAAATTCTACTATCATCTAATATCTACTATGTTGTGGATGCTACATCGCATCTACGATGTAACATCCCTGTTACATCACATCTACGATGTAGCATCCCATGCATCGCATCTACTATATCATACTCTAGGATGCTATGTCGTAAATGCAACATTGTAATTATAATAAATACATATAAATATGAGTATCCTATTGTGTTTATGAACACCTTTGATAATTCTAGTAGCTAGAATCTTGTATTTTTATTTTGTAATCTTATAAAATAGTCAATGAGTACCCATAGTGTGGATTTGAGTTAGTGGTACAACATCTTATTTGAGTGGAAGTATACTTGAACACATTCCATGAATGGCAATAAGATCAAGATTGATTCATATTCATTGCAGCACTTTAACTTATAATAGATTTACTTTCAATGTAATTTACTTTTCATGTACTTAGTTAATATTTACATTTTCATGCATGTTAAGCAATTGGTAGAATGTGTGTAACTAGTTTTGAGCATAAGCACATATTTGCTTAGTAACCCCAATAGTGTTATTGCTTGGTTTGTCTAGTACTAGAATACTTGGTAATCCAAGTAGTGGGTACATGAGTCCAAGACATGTATGAAAAGTTGGAAACAAACACTCATCGCCTATAGACTAGCTTAGGATTTATCTTCTTATTATTTGTTAGATTAATTAAACCATAAATTTCCATGATTTTAACTAGCTTAGCCATAGCTGCACAACATCGATGATCATATGCCTCACTTTGGACTAAACCATATTTTAAAAAGCTATTACTAGTTCAAGTGAGAAGATAATCACCTGTAATCAACACTTGTCCCATCCATAGAATTCAATTGGATCATGTGTACACACTTGTGATTCGTATGGTTGGGCATAGAGGAAACTTATCACTCATCATTGGTTTCATTTCCAAGGATGGTGCTTGTAATTTAGATTAGTTATATTACAAATGATTGTTGTAAAAGAATTAATGACTTTTCTTTTAAGAAAAGTTAATATTTTAAGCCACACACATAATTAACCAAAAACATGTCTTCTTCACATAGGACCTATAATTCATCACATGATGAGAACACTAGTAGAAGAAATAATAGAACTTATATTGAAGAGAATTGAAGTGAACCTCTACAAGTAGGGACTTCATATGTTCATTTTTACCCTTACTATCAAAGATACCATTTAACTATTGTGGAAAATTCTAGAGGGGATGAAACAAGTCCTAGAATGAGGAGGACCTTAAAGCCTAGAACCTCTAGCAAACCTAGAAAAGATGAACCAAAGAATCATAGGGGAAAATATAGAAGCCATGGCAATTCTCCTAATTCACCATTTTCCTCTTCATCTTCAATGTCTAGTTCTAACAAAGATGAACATAGGTATGAAGATAGAGCTCCATTAAGGGGTCATAATAGAGATAGAAATGGAAATCAAAGATAAGATACAATGTATCAAATTGAGCATAAACAAGATCAAATCAGATAAATAGAAATAGATATATCACCATGATATATCTGATGATGAAGAATCCTTATTGGCTACTAAAAGCATGATATAGATCAAGGAGGTAATTAGAATACCTCATAGGCATCAAAGACAAAGTCAGATCAAACGTCTTGATATGAATAACATTTCTAAATTTAAGGGAGGCTATAATTCTAATCCAAAACAACATTTAAAAGTCTTCCATGATGCTTGCACCTTGAAAAATATCAAAATTAAGTGGAAAAAGCTTACGCTCTTTCCTAAGATACTAATAGAAGAAGTTGAAAGTTGGTATAAATTGTTGGAACCAAATTCAATCCATTGATGGTCAACAATGCTTGAGCTATTCCACAAGAAATACCAAATCTATTCAATAGTGTCCAATATAAGAAAACAAATCCAAGGATCAAAATAAGAGAACCATGAATCCCTTGATTCAATCTTGGATAAATACTATTCTCTACTACATCGATGCCTAGGCCATGAATTTTCTCAAAGTAAGCAGCTTCATCACATAATAGATGGAATTTGTAACAAAACAAAGGGGACCCTTGGGATCTATGTCCAAGGATGATTATTAGAACTAAGAGCCCATCAGATACAAAAGCTAGTTAAATAGGTGGAGAGAGAAGAAGAATATTTATGTAAAATAAAGATTATAGAGGAATATAACTCATATCCAACTCTTCACAAAAAAGAGGTTCATATTTATGATCAAGAAAATGAGGTAGCTCTTGATGAGTTGATTTCACACAAAACCTTGTCAATACAAAAGTTTATCACTAAGATTGAAGCAAGTGTAGATAAGATGTGGGAGTTTATAAATGAGAAAGTTATAGCCAACTTGAAAATCATAGAGGAGAAGGTAAAGAAAATAGGATCAAGTGATTAAAACAATAAGAGAAGAAAGA
Source organism: Gnetum montanum (assembly GCA_015680685.1). NCBI lineage: Eukaryota > Viridiplantae > Streptophyta > Gnetopsida > Gnetales > Gnetaceae > Gnetum > Gnetum montanum. Next base: position 86,653 of record MNCI01015288.1, read on the forward strand.
ACAAACAAACAAGGACACTTATTGGAAAAAAAGGAAACTAGTTGTAGTAGAAGAGGTTGCAAACTTAGATGCAGAGGAGGAGACTAGATGTGACATCTATCAATATGAAAATCCAAAGGGTTATTGCCTAGTTATGCTACATTTACAAGAGTTTGGAGCTTTTTCTTTGAATCCCAAGTTCATAGAAAAGAAAATTCCTAGAAGATTGCCTTACCCACAAGAAAATTATAGATAGTCCTATAACCAATGGTACTATCCTAATGGGACTTCTTATCAACCTCATGACTACCATCAACCATAGTGGAAAAATCCATAGTTGTGGGAGATGTCATCAATAAACCAACAATATCACTATCACCAATTGGATCCTTATGAATACTATGTTTAACAACATGTTTCTCCAAATGGTTCTACTTCCCATGCATCAAATCACTATTGCTACTCTCCTAAATATCATCAACCCACAACATCTCCTATGGGATTACCATCCCATACCTCTCATCATCCATGACATCCTTAATACTCTCATACTTATCATCAACATGTGCCAAAATCAACAATGCAGAAAGGATTGCCATCACAACCTCAACAAAAGAATGTCACTTATGCCATGAACATACAAGAAAATGATAATGTTAGTAGATCTTAGAAAAAGTCTTGAAAATGTCATTTCTTTAGGAAAATTTTCACACATGTGAATAAAACTAATAGACCTACTATCTCATTAGAACTACCACCAAAATAATCTAGGATAACCCCCTTCCTTACAAAAACAATGTCTTCTAATCCTACATATAATCCAACAACCATCATTACTCCAACAAAAAATATCAAAGATGAACCTATCACTATGGAGAGATAGAAAATTCCATGCATTACTAATAATGATAAAGGATGCAATTTTGGGATAAAAGTCCAAAGTGATAACACAATCGCTATACCAATCCACAACAAACATGAAGAACAAGTGTGTATGTAAAATTATGTCTACACAATACTCACTAAACCAAAAGACACCTGGTGGTTAGAAAATGAGAATAACAAACCATTTAGAAGATGCATGGAAACATTCAACCCACTTATTAGTTCTAGTCCTAAGAAAATGAACCAAAAAAATAACTTAGAAAAGGACATTTTACACTTTGACTATACACAAGAAGAAATTGTTAAACATGGAGACTCAAGAACCAAAATAGAAAATCAAAAAGAAAACATATCTAGGCCCTCTAAAAAGGAAACGCCTTTAAGTGCAGCTGAATATATATCTCCAAATGGTTAAAACCTAATTATCATCAATGTTAAATGCGCCAACCAATGAAAAATCAAATTACTAATGATGATAAATGGAAACTTATGGTGTATAACCAAAGGAATGTTCAATCCATTTTCCAAATGCTCATCCATGAGTTTAGTCATTGGGGAGATGCCCCATCTTGAATCAAGAACTAATACATGTATTTTCACTTTTTGTTTTACAATTTTTTATCCTTTTTCTATTTCTTCAAAATATTCCAATTCTTAATATGTTTTCCATTTCCTATTATTTTTCTTTTATTAAGTCATTTTATTTATGTTTTATGGATGGTTACTATGTTTTTGTTAATTATATTGCCAGCCATGATGTAGAATTCAACTATATATGTTGGGTCTCTGTCCTATGCTATCAAGATGATTAGGTAAATAATTTTGTAAAGTAGTGAGACAACATCATTCATCCATTTATTTCCAATAATAAGAGGTTCTTACCATGAACATAATGACATTCTCTTCATAATAAAACTACAATAAACTTATGATCATTATGCCTAGATAGAAAAGAAAAGAACCAAGTGGGAATGAAATGGGTTTTACATCAAGGGGAATGTGTGGATTCTCAAAAGCTACTACTATAAGACTTATCTTGCTATTAACTTATATTATTCACTTGAGTTCTAACAAAAAACAAAAGTATTTCTAAAATAAGTGTTTCCTTATGATGTCACTAGAAAGACATGTTACCCATGCTTGAAGGTAGTTCTTTGGTAAGGTTGACATAGTAATAAGAAAATAAATGCAAATAATAAACATTTCTAGGGTTTCCATTGGAAAGACATGTTACACATGCTTGAAGGCACTCCTCTATCCAATGGCCAAGTCTCCTTTTAAAAGAAATGTGGTATTACTAAACTAATTTCTTGAACTTCATTGCTAAGTGTTAATACTCCTTATAATTATGATAATCTTGTGGTTTCTTGTTTTGAGATGGTGCAATGTAATGTGACTAGTAAGTATGGATTTGGCTTGGATCTTGGACAAAAGAGATAATAATTACTTTAACCACATATCACACATAGAATTCATTATGCCTACTGTAACATACCTCATGTCCCATTTTCTTTAATCCATTCTCATTCCATTAGTCACCTCACTATTGCATGCAATTATGTACCTAATGGTTTTGTATAGTATAGTACAAAATCCCAACCAAGGTGATTGTGTGTTGTTTGAAATAAAGGTATGATTTTAAACAAAAACCTTACATCTTCAAGGATATCATGGAAAACTTCTCTAAATTTATGCATGATTTTGCAACTAATTCTCATCAATTTCAAATTATCTTTAATTCTTTTATATTGAAATTTTCTCTAAATTCAAAATTCAAAATCTCTTGGCAATCTTATGACCCAAACCTTTGGTTTTAATTGTTCAAAAACTTGTGTGCTTTTGGTGTTAAGCTCACTTATCATGGGGGGTTAAGGGATGTAATTTTTAAAATTTTTCTAACACCTCATTTTTGAACATTATGGTAACTAATAGTAATGATAATCAAAATAATATGAACAACTTAATGATTTTACTTACCTTAAATCCTTGGGAAGCATTATTATGAAGTCACCTTGAGCTTAAATGCTATTTTTTTTTTGAATTTTGAGCTAACTAAGGGATTAAAAAGGGGTTGATTATTAAGGAAAATTACCAAAACTAATTTTGATATTTTGGTGATTACAAGTGATGCTAAAAGAAAGGCCTAAGATTTAAGGTCTTTTGCAAGGTAAGGAAAAGATGCCAATTGAAGGATAGGAGAGGATATTACCATGGACAAATAGTAGCTCATACAAGAATTAAAGCTCAAACATCATATGTTTGCTAGACCCATGGAATGATGAGAAGAAATTTTAGCCCATCCTTCAAGAATGTTTTGCATAAAAAGAAGAGCATCAACATAATAATCAAGGTTGGAAAGACTGCCACTGCTAGGGAAAATAAGAAGATTCATCTTCAATGGATTTTTTGAAGACCTTTGCAATTTTGTAAACTTTGATGTCTAACCAGTGTTTTTTGTCAATTTGTAAGACATGTACTTAAATAAAATTTGTAATGTGGCACTCATACTTATCATGTCAATCATTCTAGTCATGGTCAACCCACAATTTTTGTAATGAACTTTGATCCTCATGTACAACTCAAGGACAAGTTTTTGGTGAGTTGTTGGGGTATGATAAAGCATGAAATTCTATTGTCACCTAATATATCGTATCTACTATGTCATAGATGCTACATCACATGTATGATGTAGCATCCCATACTACATCACATCTACAATGTAAGCACTACAATATGGATTTGAGTTAGTTGTACAACATTTTATTTAAGTGGAACTGTACTTAGACACATTCCATGAATGGAAATAAGATCAAGATTAATTCATATCCATTGTAGCAATTTGATTTAGAATAGATTTATTTTTAATGTAATTTACTTTTCATGTACTTAGTTAATATTTACATTTTCATGCATGTTAATCAATTGGAAAAATGAGTGCAACCAGTTTTGAGTATAAACACGTATTTACTTGGTAACCCCAGTAGTGTTTTTTCTTGGTTCACCTAGTAGCATAACACTTGGTAATCCCAATAGTGGGTATGTGAGTCCAGGACTTGTACAGTAAGGTGGGAATGGATACTGATTGCTTGTAGACTAGTTTAGGATGTATCTTCTTGTTATTAGTAAAATTAATTAAAACATTAATTTCCATGATTTTAACTAGCTTAGCCATAGCTGCACAACATCAATAATCACATACCTCACTTTAGACTCAACCATATGTTACAAAGTTATTGCTAGTCTAACTGAGAAGACAACGACCTATGATCAACACTTAACGATCTAGATACCACACTAGTCCCATCCATGGAATCAGACTAGATTGTGTGTACACACTTATGATTTGTATGCTTGGGCATAGGGGACACTCACCGCTCATCATCCAAAAAGTGGATGAACAAAAATTAAGAGTTGCTACTTGTAGCCACTTATAATTAGGATAAATTTATTTTTTTTCTGTAAATGAAGCATTAAGAAAAGGAATTCCAAGAGTCATTATAAGACTATAAATTCAAAAGAAGATCTCTAATGTTAATGCCCTATATTACTCTTATCATGGAAATGTTGAAGGAGCTCTAAAGAAGTGGGAGAGTCTTTTCCTTGTGGACTCACTCTTTTGTATGATCATCTTGAACATTGAGGAATTGAAAGGTGCAAGATTATCTTAGGTTTTGCTCTCAATACTTATGCTATTTTCTTTCAACATTATATTATGAAATTTGAGCATGAAAAAATGAGTTTTATTTTCTTGTTTATGTTTTATAATTTCAATTCTTAATTAAGGAATTTCTAAGGAAAATTGAGGTTTTTGATATTGGGGTTCTTACAAGATCAATATCAAAGAGTTTGATTCTTCAAGTAATTTAGTCATGAAGATGAAATTCTCAGTTGAATCCTTAAGTTATTGTTTTTTGTTTCTTATTCCTCCTTTGAATAGGAATTCAATTGGTTTTTAACTCCTTAATCAGTTCTAGGTTATAAGGGCCTTCCTTTTACCTACTTGTGAGATCAATTCTTAGGGATGTTTGTAATTTCAACCATTTGTAATATCCATTAGCTTGGTTAAGCTAGGATTTATTCTATATTATTCCAAAATTATACCATTTTATTTTCATATTTCCTAAGCTTTATAGATATATAAATATTAGTTGTGGATACTCAAATTCTTTTATGGGTTTTCATGTACTTATAGATAGTCTAATTTTAATCTATTTTCACCGTGACTCCTAAGAAGAAGATACTTTGATCTCTTAATAAGAACTTGGAAGAGCTAAAGGAAATCTTCCAAATGATTTTTGATAATCTTAAGAAGATATAAGTAGATAAGGAAGTCAAACCAACATTACCTAGAAGATCTAGGCAAGATGTAATTACAAGAATTTCTCCATCACATGGTTATTATTCTATGTCAAGCTTAAAAGATGAAATTTCTATTAATCTTGAAATGAAAGAAAAGATGAAGAAGAGAAAGTTCAACATTCTTCAAGGGCTTGGAATTAGCATCATGGATTAAGAATTCCAAAAGGAAGGAATCCTTAACCTACTTCAAGACCATAAGGGTAGATTTGCAAAGAAATAAAGATCACTCTTACAAAAGCCATTATACATGGCATATAAATGCCACATGTTGAGATCAATAGATTTAATAAAATTGAATATATTTAATTTTCTTTGTTTTCTATCTTAAGTTAATTAACAAGTACTTTGAACTTGAAGATGTTCATTAGAAGTAAAGAAATTGGAACTTTTACTTATGTACACTAAGATCTCTTGGATTTATTAAACTAGTTTTAAAATTCCTTTTAATTTTTTTTTTAAAATTTGTAACTTAGTGCTATCTAGTAGAATTAAACCTATGATCTGGGTTAATAAGTCAAGACCCTTATCACTAGGCTAACACCTCATTATTACTAGGCCAAAAGTATCTTCTTCTAAAACTAAATGGATAGATATAACACAAGTTTGATGTGAGAAAGAAAATCATGCTTATATGATGAATCATGGTGCATCTATCAAAGACTTGTCTCTTATGTAATACATGACAAAACAAAAGTTTGAGAAAATCCAACATAGACAAGAAGCAATTTAAAAACTTAGGTATTTAATAGAAGTTGACAAGAAAGTCAAAGAGTTCTACATAGAGTTTTGTAAATTTTTTCATCATACTAGGGTCCAATGGTATAAATATGAACAAGCTTCAAACTTCATTGCTATAATTATTAAGAAATATCAATAAGAGCTTATCTTCTATGAATCGCATACATTAGATGATGCATTTGAGTTAGCTCTCAAGGCTAAGCCAAGGCTACATGATTCTTCTAAAGGTGGTTCAAAAGCTTCTTTCAAGCACAAAGATTACAAGTCTTTCAAAGTTAAGAAGAAATAAAAGGAGAAGAATGCCAAGAAGGACACATAAGAAAATCCAAAAAAAAAAGATTCTAACAAGTCCTCCAAGAATGATTTATTTAATGGATAGGATAATAGCAAAATCCAACTTCAACTATGGAAATATTGGTCTTAAATAATGGAAATCCAAGAAGCTAAAATCCTCAAAAGGGAAGTAACTTTAAAAATTGGACAAGGATGCTTCATCTTCTTCAAGTTAAGGTAATCCTAATACACCTATGATTTAAGATATTACTAAAATAAATTATTATAAATTTATGGGAAATGAGAATGTTGAAGATCCTAAGAGAAAAATGCCTTTTAGAATTGGAGCTATATGTTTTTCGAGTGTGGAATGAATTAATATTCTTATTAATGATAGAACATATGAAAATGTAATATTTTCCAATGTTATATATGGTATAAGAACACTCCATATGAGCCCCAATGTCCATCATATAGGTGGAGAAGAAAAAGATGGAGTAGTGTAAAAGATGTCTTTTAACTTTAAAGATTTCTTTCATGCAAGTTCTAATCATTTTCTAAAGATGTTTGGTAACCTGGAAAGATGTCTTCCAAAAATAAAAGACACTCTTTAGGTATTAAAAAAGTATTTCATCTATGAAAGAATTATTTCAACCAATGATAGTTCTAGAAAGACATCTTTCCTAACCCCAAAGGTATCTTGTTGAAGCAATAAATCATCTAATGTGGTCGTTCCAAGTTGGAAGATAGCCAAAACAATGATGCTTGATTGAGGGAAATGTTTCAATAATATGTGTGTTTGTTTTACATTAAGTATGAGTTAGTTGTTGCATATTTGATATGTGATGAGTGGCGAGGTACCCCTACACTCAACCATATGAATACAAGCATTTCACGCATGATCCAGTCGAACTCTACAGACAGACTAGTTGTGGTATCCAGACAGTTACTTGTAGATCACAGTCCATTTTCTTCTCACTTGGACTAATATTAACTTTGTCATGCATGTTTTAGTCTAGAGTGAGGTGTATGATGTGTTTCTACACTAATGCTACTCCTAGGTATGATGGTAAATAATATCAACTATGCTAGGAGAGAGGGTGAGAAAATATAAACTAGCTTAACCACAATGATCATTTGTTCCTTAATCATTTGTACACATCTTGGACCTCATGCATGCCTACCACTGGGATTACCAAGCGTATGGCCTAGGTACGCTACTGGGTTACCAAGTAGTCACACTTAAATGCTCGTGATTAAGTCATACTCATTCCACGTTACTAGGAGATAAGGGTCGAGAGATGTTAACTAAAAAAGCAATAAATAACAATAACAATTAAATACATAATTAAGCTAAGTGGATGCTGCAATGATGAAGTAATCTCAATCTTTATTTCCAATCATGTGTGTGTCCAAGTACATCACACTCGAATAAGGATTTCATACAATTACAATCATCACACTGTGGTCATGCACTGGGAGAAAAGGGTTGAGAGGACTAAGTGGAGAACTTATGTTAACTATTCATTAATTAATTTCTAAATGTTCCTAACACTAGTATCC
>MNCI01015288.1:94980-141918 GCA_015680685.1 Gnetum montanum
AATGGAAAAAGATAAGGAATAAGAAAGATGGAGAAAAAGAAACAACAACAACACTGATAAAATGGATGTTAGAGATGGGAATGAACAAAAAAAATGTTGATTGTGGAAATTTTTAAGGGAAAGAAGTTAACTGATGCACCAAATAGGAATGCCAGTGGGTCCTCCCCAAAGCAGGTGCATGCCCTTTATGCCCTAACAAACCCACATTCAAAGAGTCCGTAGGCTCTGGAAATGTCATTTGGAAGCAAGAGTTAAAGTCTTAACCCCAAGAATTCACCAAGGAGAAAATAATGCATCAACCAAAATATGGACTACTAATACAACTAGCAATGAGGTGGAAAATGGGAAAAGACTGATGGGGAGAAGAGAATGGAATGGATTCCCAAGAATAAGGTGGTGTATAGCCCCTTATGTATGTATAGTTAATGTGATTGAGTAGATCTCATTCCAAATCCAGCCTCAAACAATCCACATCCAGTGACTTCACATTAATACACTTGGCCAATCCATCCACTTTTAGTAACAAGAATGCTTCTGCCAAAACGTCAACACCATTCCAAGGAAAATGAGAAAGGGAGAAGTAGGAAGCGAGAAAGGGCCTTAGTTAGAGGGAACATGTTTTTTTAGTTCCATAATTAGTGATTGTAGCCCAGATGATTATTTTGTCTAAGGGGTGTGCTTTGAATTCTCACTATTTTTTTTTCTTTGTGTGAAAACCACACCATGCAAAGACTTATTTTTATTTTGCTTAGCTTCCCAATAATGGAGCAATGTCAGAATGGTAAGGAAAACTTAATAAGAAAACATCCAAGCACCCAAGATAATAGCTAGCACAAATGTATCAAATCCCTTTGAAGTCACACCCTTTTCAGTCCTTGAGTCCTTCCTTCGTTTGAGAAATGCCCAGTCACCAATTCATTAATAGTTTTATTATTAGAGAAGGGGACTACACAGTTCCAAGCCAAGAGAGACCATAGAAATTCATGGATGCATGGATGACGTGGACTTGTTGCCTGTTATATCAAAAGAACCATACCTTAGTTTCAACATTATAACTCAAAGGTAAAAACCCAACATTAGCAATCAATAGAATACATTTCATACCACCATCATGAGTACTTATTAGGTGACGAATCTAACAAAACAAAAACAACAAAAAAAGACAAAAATAAATACAAAAAAAAAACAAATGGTCACACAAAGAAATGATAAATTATAACGATGTTGCAAAACAAAAAGTTGTAAAATTAAAGAGCATGAAAAATATTTATTAATCCTGCTTGTTATTAAAATGGGGGATATCTCCCATAACTAAATGGTTGAGCATGGCAAGGATTAATAAATGAAAGATGAGGATCCTTGCATATTGGAAATATTGAAACTTGGTCATACTTACCCCATTGGGGTTCACACACCTGATTATAGTAAGCATAGTGGGGCAATTTATAAGATGTGATTCCCTGGTAAAGAGTTGACCCACTATGATACTTGAGATCGTAACATGGCCTGCAAGGATTAGGGTGTCGCCCTCCATGGCTATATTCATTGGGCCATATGGTTGTTGGAGTGTTAATTGGTGGACCTAATGAAGTAACATGAGGCGCTGGGTTTGAGGAGAAGGATGCACCATAGTGTTGGACTTGTGCTGAGTTGGAGAATGCAGTGGCCTTAGAACTGTGTTGTCCCTTCCTATGGCCATGTCTAAAGAAGGGACACCTTTGATGTTGAGGAGGCCTCTCACTGCTGTTGGAAATAGTAGCACAAGTAACGTCTTGGGTTGTTTCTATGGTGCAAACACTTCAGGAACAATTGGTGGCAATGTAGAAGGAGGGAAAGGATGAGAATGTTGAAATTTAGGAGAAGTGTAAGGTACACAAGGCGGTGGTTGTGCTGAGGACATGGGTTGATAGTACTAAGGAGAATGATAATGCAGTGAGATAGAGTATGTTGACCCAGTTGGGGAAACAGGATGTTAAACTAGATAAGCATTTGGATTCAGATGATCTGAAGGGTGTCTCCATTTTAGGGATGGCTTCCTCCATGACTAGGATTGTTGACACTGTCATTGAACACAGTATCTCTGTATGAACTCTAGGTGTAATGTGCTTCCCCAATGCTCATATAAATGTAACAAGATTGGGCATTGGCTCTTGGGGTGATCGTATAGGAAAATGTTGCATTCATACATATGATTGGCAATTGAGCTCTTATTTTCCTCATCCCTTCTTTCCGATTGTCTAATGATACTTTGTCCTGCTTCTCAGGTTGTCAAAACTCTATCTCCAATAATATTAATATATTCTCCACACTTTTTATGCGTCCATTCCAACATCTTATTGATCTTTGCCTCAACATCCTCTAATGATTGTTGTACTGGCAAAGATGGTTCTTCCCCCTTGAGATCAGTTGATTTCTCCTTTTTATGATTATGGACCTCTATTATGAGTTTTTTTCTAGATTCAGTTCATCTAAGAGAGATGAGGTTGATCAACTAGTCCATGAGGAGGGTTGCCAACAACATTCAAGTTAGGTGAGACTTTTACAAATCAAGAGTCATTGTAGATTATTAATTCTAGTACATTCTCAGTTTTTCTATCTTTTGACACCTTGTAGATATCATGATTTAAATGTGGCTTTTTGGTATCTAATCTCATGTATCTTAAGAGGGTCTTGTGCAACATGTATCCCATCTCTTAGTTTTTTCCAAGTATACCAAGGTGGCTGTTCTACTAGAAGATTTCTAACCCTTCGTGCATATGTGAATGCAAATTTAGGTGGTAGAAGCAAGGTGCTAGATGGTGATAAAGCTAGATCTTTGAAAATTTTTCTTTATGTTTTTAGGTTTTGATATGTTATCATTATTATTACAATGTATTTTAGCTTTTGTAATGTTGGATATTATCAACTCTCTTTTGAGGCTATGAACATGTTATGCTAAGAGATTTAGTTATGATTTATGCATAATGGAATTGCTACTTAGAGTACTCTGATGTATTATTGTTTTACCATCCATTTTGGTTAAGGTTTATAATGCTTATGATGATTTTTTTCTTTTGGCTATAAGCATTATTATGTCACATTCCCATGTCATGTGATTTACATCATAAAACTCATATTATCTAAGTGTGAAATTTTGGGGTGCGTTAAGGAAGATTCATTAGAAAATGATGGTATAAATTGTCTATCATAGTTAAACTTGCCTTGAGATTTTTTATCATTAATGTTAACCCACTTCTTAATATAAGGTTTAATCCTTGAATTAATAGTATCCTTATCAAATGAGCATGGGTTGTTGGCTAGTTGGTTAACTTGCATAGCTTTGAAATCATAAGTGTTAGGTTTAAAGCCCAATACTAGCATCCCTTTTGTACTTTTTATGTAATTGCTATGTTACTAGCTTAAAATCATGTCCTAGGTAGACATGAACTTTCTTTTAAGAAAATATTCTTATTAGTTGAGAACAAAGTTTCCTTATGAACTATTTTTTTGAACTCATCAATACTTCTTATAGGAAAAATACTCATAGGAGTTTTTTTTTCTTTAGTTTATTCATTGTGGTTTGATCATTCTTATTATTAATAGTAACTTACTTTTTTGTATCTTTAACTTTAAATTGTTTTTTCCTATTATCAATTTCAACACATATTTTCTTTTCCTCAACGTTTTTTTCTTGAGCAAAAAATAACAAACATTAAATAAATGTCCTTCAATGATAAAATTTTCAAAAATTAGAATGATTATAATACGTGATTGACTGAATATATGTCTTCTTGCTCAAATGTAACACAAATTCCTTTTTATGGCTAAAAATATTAATTTTAACAAAAAACCATTTATAAGTACTAAATGACATTGAAATAGATTCCATATACTTAATGGGACCAAGAAGACTAATAATATCTTCCTCAAATTTCTAAAATTTTAGAAAAATATTAAATAACTAGATAAAAATGGAAATTTATAATATTCTTTGGATTTGACATCAAAATCTAGAGTCCATATATAAACTAAAAGTATCTTGCCTATATAGTACTTGCAAGACATTTAACTAACCAATTTAACCATATGTCATTGTTACAAATACACATTAGATATAAGATATAAGGTTATTTAGAGGAATGTTAGAACCTGAAACAATTTGACTGCAAGTACATCCTAAGACATATATTCAACAAGATACATTTAAAGAAGTATAAAGGAATCTACCAATGCCTTAATTTTTAATACAAGTATGTGTCCTTGGGGTAAATATTGTTAAAATAATGTTTAAACCAATCACTTACTAATGTATTAAGTATGACTCAAATTAGGAACCTCTTGCATGCAAACGCTAGAGATAAGTATCTCAAGTGGTTAGCTCACTATTTTGAGGGAAAGTCTGGTCATTTATATAACGAGAGTGATGAACATCCAAATCAATAAGTATAATAGCAGTATCATCATGAAGGGTAGAAGATTCTCCAACAAAATAGATGAACACCTAGACTAATAAAAAATCCCTAGGCATTCCTATAGGGCATTGAAACCAAAACCTAGAAAATAGTCATGTGTAACATTATAAAGTTCATCTAAAATAGAGGGTATGTATATTTGGAAATATAGAAAAGCACAAATTTTATGGGTGTAACATCAGATTAACTTACATGGAGTCATGAGTGTTAAACTTTGTCATCATGCATTCATGGATGTTTTCCTACAAGTAAAAGTTGGTGAATGCTTTTGAGATGTAGTTAAAGGAAGAGTTTTGACCCTTTGCATGAAAAGTGCAAGCATTTCGATCAAGCCAACTCTTCTAGCTAACATTCGCCCATAATGAAATCTCATGCAAGTGGCTTTAAATGATGGGCCCTTCTTTAATCACTGCCTAACACTAATCCCACATAATCCTAGTCCACATGTACATGAATCAACCTACAACCTTTGTAAACAAACATTCCTTAATTTTGTTAGATAAGAGGTTTATAGTACAATTCAAACTTTATGAATTATCATATTTCTCTATCATTCTTGTAACATATCCTATTGGCTATATGTCTTTGAATGTACTTAAATTATTTTGAATTTTAACATCCATTACTTCTTACTTGAAAATCCTTGTTAGATAATGAGTTGATTACTTAATCTATCTCTCTTAATATTATTTACATTCTTATGTAGTTCCCTTAAAGTGGTAGGTGTTGGAACCTGAAGATTTTTGATTATATGTATATAGTCAACATGATAATTTACGATAACTTAAGGGGTGTTAAAACTTGAAATAATTGAAACATAGATACACCCTAAGATTTATATAAGTTTATAATTCATTACTACCTAGTAGAATTGATCCTATAACATGGGGTTACCAAGCTAAGACCTGTATCACTAGGCTAACATCTCATTGTATAACTTAAAGTGATTTGGCAATTTTGATGATTTGGTGGATCGTAGAACTAATTTGGGCTTTTAGCATTTCTATGATTTGGAATTCAACATTTTGTATGCCAAGGCTAAGAAAGCAACATATTCCATTTCAAGTAGTTTGAGAAAATACAAGAAGTAGGGTTTTAACGGTAGGGATTGTGATTTCTCACAATGAATGGAATAACATGATTGCAACTTTAAACTCCATGACATTCAGGATTGTGCAATTATAATCCATGATTGATGTCGTGGTTAAAAAGTTACAAACTATTCTAACCACTATAAAGTTGAAAGATTCATTATGAAATGTTGAAGCAACTCAAGTTTAGAAAAATATGGATAATTTGCAGTCAAAGCTAGATTCTCAAGTCAAAAATAACAATTATTCACTCAAGCTTAGAAGTGATTACTAAGAAAATACATGAAGATGAAGAAAAACATGACAAAATTTAGAATCTTTGAATTGTGGAAATTCATAAAGAATAAGGTGAAGACCTTTTGCAAGTCATGCTAGATTTCTTTATGAAACAAATGTACATTTCTTCTACCGTGATAATTAGTGCAAATAGACTTGGTCCTAAGGGAGATAAACTTTGGCAAATTATTCTTAAGTTTGTTGATTGGCATGGAAAAGATAAGGTTTGGAATAGCAGAAGTATCTTGAAAGGAAATAACATTTGGATTAAGGAATACATGACCATAAAAGAGTATGCAAAAAAGAAGGAATAATGGAAGAAAGTTAAACAAGTTCATGCTAAAGGTAAAATTACTTACTTGAACTATAAATATATTGCAGTCATCAAAGAGATGGAAAATCCTCCAAAATAGGGATTTTCTTCTATTACATATAGTTTTTTTAATGTTAAAGGTTCATTAGCTAATAAAGTTGTTGCTTTAGATACTAGTCATTTCTTTAGTAATTTTGATCTATTTGTTTTTGTTAAAACTTGGGAAGAAAATAATCCTCCAATTGTATCTATTCTATGCTTTCATATCATTTTTGTTAGAAATGAGTGTTCCAAGGTGAGGGGTAGTGGTGATATTACTTGTTTAATTAAGAAGTCTAGAGATCAGTTCATTAAGGTGCACAAAGTTGATGATAATAACCAATATATGTAGGTTCAAGTTCAAGGAATTTTAGAGATTTTTTATATTGCTTTTTGTTATTTTTATTCAAGAGATTCTTCTATCTACAATTCTACTAATCATTCAAGAGAGCATCCTTTTCCATACATGGGTCAAGATGTTGTAGAATTCTCTAGGCCTGGTAAAGTTTTTCTTTGTGGGAACTTTAATGCTCATGCTGAATAAAGTCACATTCAAAGGCATGTTTGGAATTCTTAATTAAAATTCAATGAAGAGTTATATTTAGTTCAAAAAATATCATTTGCTGATCATAGTACAAATTAGAGAGGTATTTATTTCTTAGAGTGGAATCATTCATTGGATTTTTTAATCCTTAATGGCATTAGAAAATTTTGTTTCTCTTCTCATTTCACTTTTACCAAGCACCAAGGTAACCCTTGTATTGATCTTCTCTTGTCTACACATAATAATATAAATATTATAAAAAACTTTCAAGTGAGGCAAAAACTTCTAGAATCTCCTCATCATTACCTAAAACTCACTATTCTTGCTTCAATTCATCATATTCATTCTAACAAATGCAGAACTCGCCATCTCATAGAAGACATTCATCATAATTTTTAAACAAAAGTAGCTAATATGTTGGTGAACAATGACAATAAGGTAGATTTGACTAATGTTCTTTTATCTACAACTATTCAAGTGCAGATTAAGAAGAGGCCTACTTATTAAAAAACCTTGGTTTGATGTGAATTGTTTGATAGCTCATAAAGATGTTATAGCTTTACATTTTGATGTTTCAATGCAAAAGAATTATAGAAAACTTATTTATTTAAAAAAAATGAGTTCATTAACATGGTTCATGAGCTTCATTTAAATCTAAAGAGCTTCTGGAATTTATTCTAAGACAAAAAATAACATGGTTAAGATTTTTCCTTATCTACTATTCAAACTTTCTTCAATAACCTTTTTAATCAAGAGGCTTCCCAGATTGTGCAAGATAACTCTAGTGTTCTTGAGTTACCCTTTGATAACATTTCTATAGGAATTTAAAGATTATCTTCTAGGAAAGATGTTGATCTTAATGGATTATATGCATAGCTTCTTAAATGGGTTGATCCATTGGTGTGGCAAGTAGCTTGCAATCTTCTTAATAAATGGATTTAGCTTGGTTTGAATTGTTCTTAATTTTCTAGTTGAGCATTATTACTTTTCAAAAAAGAAGATAGGACAAATCTTAATAATTACCAATTGATTGCAATTAATTTAGTTTTTACTAAGCTTTTGGGCATTATTTTGGAGAATTAAATTATTTCATGGGCAAAAATGCAAGGTTTTCATGCTTAGTCACAAGCAAGCTTTAGAAGGAATCATTTTACTATAGACTATCTAAGAACTTTGCATTATTGTGTAGAAAAAGCAAAAAGATTCAACCATACAAGTTTTATTTGTTTTACTGATTTCTCCAAGGCTTGTGATTTTGTTGCTCAAGATAAATTTTGGAAGAGAAAATAGCATTAACATTTCACAAGATCTCCTTTCTACTGCTAAAATAATCTATAAGAAAGTTAACATTCTTATTGAAGATAATCTTACTCAAGAAGGAAAAATTATCAATAGCTCAGTTTAAGTTTGATGAGTAGTAGGTATCCCTTATTCCCAACCATACAAATCATAAGTGTTCACATGCAATCTAGTCAAATTCCATAGATGGAACTAGTGTGGTATTTAGATTGTTAAACATTGATAGTAGGTCATTGTCTTCTCCCTTGGACTAGTAGTATCTTTATCACATATAGTTTAGTCCAAAGTAAGACATATGATTATTGATGTTATGTGACCAAGGCTAATTATATGAAATTATAAAAACTAATTATTTAATCTAATTAATAACAATAACATAAATCCTAAACTATCTTAAGGATGATGAGTATCTATTCCTAGCTTATCGTACATGTCTTAAACTCATGTACCCACTATTGGGATTACTAAGTATTATGCTACTAGGCAAACCAAACAATAACATTGCTAAGATTACCAAGTGCATACATGTTTACACTTGGAATTAGTTACACTCATTCTATCAATTGATTAATATGCATGGAAATGTAAATATTAACTAAGTACATAGAAAGTAAACCTATTCTAAGTCAAAGTACTACAATGAATATGAATTAATCTCAATCTTATTGTTGTTCATGGAATGTATCCAGGTACAATGCCACTTAAATAAGACACCATACAATTGACTTAAATCCATGCTATAGACACTCACCGACTACTTGCTAAGATTATAGAATAAAATTTCAAGAGTTTGACTATACTATTGATCAAAAGGTGCTAAATACATGGTGGTTGCTCACATATTTATAGGCAAATATAGGTGTTGCATCAACAAGGATGCATTAATTCATTTAACTACATCAATGGGAATGCATCGATGTAGCTAAGTTATAGCAAATGCAATATAGCATCTACAATGTTACAGCCAACTAAGACACACTGACAGGGATGCTACAATGTAGATGTGACATAGCATCTACAATATAGCATTTGTAATATCTCAACTGACTAATACACTTAATTGAATGATACTTCATCATGTCCTAATGACTCAACTACCTAGCATATCAAGCCTCATCAGAGTTAAATAAGGTTGCCATTAATCCCCTACCCTTTTTGGCATATTTATAAATGAATTAGAGGAATGGATGCAAAATGCCTTTAATCATGGTATGTCAATGAATGGATTATTTTTAAACATGCTTCTCTTTGTAGTTGATGTGGTCTTGATTGAAAAATCAGCTACATGATTAAATTATATGCTTCAAATTCTCCATGACTATTGCAGCCATTTGGATATGAAAGTTAATATTGATAAGACTAAAATTCTAGTTTATGGTACAAGAAATAGAAATTACAATTTTTTCCTTTCATAAAAAAGGCTTGACATATGTGAGTTTTATAAATATTTGGGAGTTGAATTTGCCAGTAATTATAGTTGGAATACCCTTATTACTCAAAGGGATTCAAGTGGCATGCAAGCTCTATTTGCTCTAAGAAATAATTGTAGTAGGAAACACATTTTGGCATAGGAAATTAGAAGGAAACCTTTTTGCAGTCCAACCTATATTATTATATGGGCTTGTTGCTTAGGGAACTTCTCTTTCTACACATAATGGGAAAAATTAGAGCATGTAGACCTTTTATGATATCTTACTTTTAGACGCAGATTTGCTTCCTCTTGAAGTTAAAGCCCTTTTTCAATTTATTACTTATACTCAAAAGCTAAGTCACATGAATGAATTTAATTATGATATGAAGATAATAAATGCTACATAAGAAAATGGATGCTTGCATGAAGGAAAATTATAGCTTTAGTCATGGAATATTGTTATAGAGGATTTTCATTTAAATGAAGGCTGTTCTAGAAAACTATAAAAGAAAAAGTCTTGGCTCAAGTTTGGTTGAACACATTAGTAAAAAAAAAACATTTTTATTTACATTTTGTTAGCTGAGGTTTGTTATTTAGTACTCAACAATATCTATTCTTAGCTATTTCTATTCATTTAAGAAATAAAATTACTATAGCAAGAATGAGCTCTCATCATCTTCATATTTGAGATAGAATATTAGATTAATTTACCAAGAGAAAAGCATATTTGCAAACTGTGCAAACAAAGCATGGAAGATGAATAACCTAATTTTCTATTTTTCCCATCTTTTGCTCACATCTATTGAATTATACTATTAATTGTAATTTTTTTATTTCTTTCTTTCAAATTGACCCTATCTTCTTAGGGCATTACATTAATGATGTTTTCAACTTTCTTCAAAACTATGTTGAGGCACTATAATGGTCTAACAAGTCCTTTGTGATTTTATAGATGTAATAAAAATTTCCAATTTCCAATTTCCTAAATCACCTTTTTTATAACACATAGAAAATGATAACTCCTTAAAAATAATTGATATTAAAATTAAAATTTCATTACAACTATATAGACCTAACAAATCTATCAGACAAATTAACTTGTATAGAAGAATACATTGGTAACAATAAATCTTAGGTATAAATAATATGTGGTTAATACATAATAATGGAGTTCTTTATGTTTAATATAAAAATAAAAAAAGCTTATTGAAGTTAGAATTCATTTTAATAATGTTAATTGATATCAAAATTATTTTACCTACCTTTCTTGGTGAAAAAACCAAGTAATATAAGAATTTTTCTTTCAAATTCTATTTATTTAAAAAAATTTTCAATCAAAATTTTTAAATGGTCTTAGTATGTGCCTTGACATGGAAATCCAAGGTCATAGGTTTGATTCTAATGGGGAACATGAGTCCAAGAATACCCCACCATACCCCCACCCCTCGATTCTAATGGGTAACATATTAATGTTGTGTTAGCCTAGTGGTAAGGGGGTGTTGGAAATTGAAATAAGTAAATCATAGGTACATGACAAGATTTATATAAGTTTATAAGTTAGTGCTACCAAGTAGAATTAAACTCATGACTTGGGGTTACCAAGAAAAGACTCGTAGTTAGCCTCGTGCTAAGACTTTTAATTTGAAGGCTATAAGTTATGAGTTAGATTTTGGTGAGCAATTCTCAATTATAAATTTCTAATTTAACTATATGTCTTAGGGGTAAATATTGTTAAAAAAAATTTTGGGTTCAAACAACCTCAAATTCTAATGAGCAACACTAGGTTATGGATTCAAAAATCATGGAAAAGGACATTTAAATTTGTTATATCTAATAAATACATCCATGAGTACAAAATACGAATTGATTCCATAAAATTTCAATCAAAAGATGAATGTCTTAACTATTGCACTAAATTTTGATGTTAGATTATTAGTAAGATTATTAATTCAAAAGCTGTAAGTCATGGGTTAGATTTTGGTAGGTAATGCTTAGTTATAAAGTTTTAATTTAACTATATGTCTTAGGATCAATATTGATAAAAAAGATATTTTAAGTGTGATAGGAAGTTGCAATTCATTGCTTACTTAATATTTACAATTTTAATTGAAGTTATACCTAAACAATGATTCGTTGATAAACTAAATCAAAAGGATTAATGGTTCATTAGTCATTTGCATAAAAGACAAAGCAACATCTCAAAAGCACTAGTTCAAATCCTACTATCAATCTTAATTTAGATCCATATTCCAAGAATAGATAACACCTGAATACTCTATCGAAAAAGACAACCAATAAGCAATACCCACTACCTAGACAACTAAGAAGTAATAAGCAATACCCACTACCCAATATTACTGTGCATATTGCAAATTTGGTTTCGATTATGATATGAAAGAGCAAAAAGGAATTTGAACAACGCATACCTAGGAATGAATGTCTCTCTATGATTTGACTAGTCCCATTTTCTATTTTCTTATATTTTATGGTTTTGGTTTTGGTTTTTCTATGGATGTATTTTCCCTACTGAAACATCATGCAACATCATTGTGAGGATTCCTTGAATTAGTTTATGTTGCTCAAGGTTTCTGCATTTCACTTGAACTAAATGTGAAGGTGCAATTTCATTTTATGAGTGTACAAAGACCTAATTTTAGAAAATATTGGCATTAAAGGCTTATAAAGAACCAATCAAGGAATCCATTATACCATCTATTACTTCGCATTTATGTTATATGTTATGTTATGTACAACCAAATCCTAATTGCTAAACATAGTTTCATTGGCATTACTGTTATGACTATTGAATTTTATTATGGGTGGTGAAAGAAATAATTGTGTAGAAATACTAGATTGAAAAAGTAATCAAAGTACAAAATGCAGAAGCACATGGAACTGACCTCTAGCCATTGATGCCTTTGATTAATCTTATTCAGATTATTCTTTCACATCATCACTCTGCAATGATGGTGTATGCAACCTCCAAGCATCTGTGAAAGGGACCTAAATTGCAATCCTACTATGATTCGTGGTGCATTTGTTCTCCCATCAAGAATGAATTTATAGGTCATGGGATCAGTTACCATAAGAGATCCAATGCCCACACATAAAAAATGCATTACTGGATATGGAGACCACATTGATGTGTTAGCCAATTCATAAAAACCTGTTAGTAGGTATGGTGGCCACTTCCATGCATTAACTAATTCATAAATGCATTAGTGGGCATGGTGGCCACTTTCATGCATTAACTAACTCATAAAATGCATTAGTGGGCATGGTGGCCACTTTTATGCATTAACTAACCCATAAAATACATTAGTAGATAACGCATGCTACAGTCTCCCACTTCGTCTTCATATTTAATCAAGTCCAAAGTTCAAGAAATAAGTGCATGAATTATGGAAATAGTTCCTCTTAATGTGAGTAATATCTTCCATATATTACAATGCATTATCTCTCAAACATAATTCCTTATACAGTAACTTAACTTTATGAATAAACCCAATGTTCATTCTAGGTCTTGTCATATGTGTATTTTCTCTAATAACTATATGTGCAAACCATATGAAAAAATAGCGCAAGTAAATAAGAGTTTCATTAAGACTATAAGTTGTACGTACAATGAATTACATTATGGAACCAAGTTCCATACAAACTACATGATCCTCAAATGGCTTTGGTGGCATTCCTTTTGTCAAAGGATTAGTTGTCATTAATTCAATGCTTATATGTGCAATGAACACTTTATTTTCCTTAATGTGTTCCCTTATGGCTAAGTACTTGATGTCGATGTGTTTACTTCAACTACCACTCTTATTATTATTAGCCATAAAGATAGTAGCTGAATTGTCACAAAATATTCTTAATGGCCTATATATAGAATTCACAATTCTAAGCCTTGATATGAAACTCTTTATCCATACACCATGTGAACTGGCCTCAAAACAAGAAATGAAGTCTACCTCCATGGTGGAAGTACCAACCAAAGTTTTCTTTCCACTCCTCTAGGATACAGCTCCTCTAGCTAGCATAAAAACATAACTAGATGTTGATTTTCATGAATCAACACAGCCAACAAAGTCTAAGTTAGAGTAGCTAATCACCTCCAAGGAGTCTGTTCGTTTATACATAAGCATGTAGTCTTTTATACCTTGAAGGTACCTCATCACTTTCTTTGCAGTCCTCCAATGGTCAATACTTGGATTACTTTAATATTTTTCCAACATTCCCATAGCAAATGCAATGTCAGGTCTTGTGCAAACCTGAGCATACATAAGGCTTCCAACAGCTAAAGCATACAAAATGTTTCTCATCTAACTTTTCTCTAAATCATTCCTAGGGCACTAGTTCAAATTGAACCTATCACCCTTCACAATGGGTGTTATACTTAGTGAATAATCTTTCATCTGAAACCTCTGTAAAACTTTATTGATATAGGTTTCCTAGGATAGTCCTAAAATACATCTAGATCTATCCCTATGGATCCGTATGCCAATGACATAAGATGCCTCACCCATATCCTTCATGTCAAAATTCTTAGAAACAAAATGTTTCACCTCATACAAAAATCCACTATTATTGGTTGCAAGAAGGATATCATCCACATATAGAACAAGGAAACAAATTTTCCTTCCACTAACCTTTTGGTATATACATTGATCCATGATGTTTTCTTCAAAATCAAATGAAGTGAGTATATCATGGAATTTTAAGTACCATTAACAAGAGGCTTGTTTCAATCCATCTATGGATTTCTTGAGCTTGCATACCAATTTCCCATCATCACTAGAGAAAAATCCTTCAGGTTGTTTCATATAAACCTTTTCCTCTATATCACCATTAAGGAATGTTTTTTTCACATCCATTTGATATAATTCAAAATCAAAATGGGCAACCAATTCCATGATAACACAAAGGGATTTCTTCTTAGATATAGGAGAAAATGTCTCCTTGTAATCTATTCCCTCTTTCTGAGTGAACCCTTTAGCAACAAGTCTAGCCTTATCTCTTTCAATGTTTCCCAATGAGTCTTTCTTAGTCTTGAAGACCCATTTGCATCCAATGGCTTTTACACCATCAGGAAACTTGACAAAATCCCAGACTCCATTAGATGACATAGAGTTCATTTCATCTTTCATGGCATCATACCACAAGTTAGATTCCTTACAATTCATGGCTTGTGAAAATGTTTTGGGATCATTTTCATCTCCTATGTTGTAGTCAAATTCTTGTAGATACACCATATAGTCACTAGGAATCACTGATCGCCTTACTCTAGCAGATCTTCTTAATGTTGATTCATTATTCTCTTAAGGATCATGATGTTCAATAGATTGTTCAATAAGTTTTGGTATCTATTGTTTAGCTAGATCTACTACTTCTTGATTAGTAGTTTTTGGAACTTCAATGATTGATTGTTGTTCAGTATGCATTTGTTCTCTATGCATACTATGCACAACAATTAATCTATCATTTGAAATAGTTGGTTAAGCATCTATATGATTTATCTCAAGAACAATGTTCCAAGATCTACTACTCCTACTAATCAAGTCATTCTCAAAAAATTTAGCATTCCTTGATTCTACAAACCTAGTAGTATGTGATGGGCAAGAAAACATGTATCCCTTAGAACATTCAGCATATCCAACAAAATACCCATTTATGGTTCTTGGGTCTAGCTTCTTTTCTTATCGATTATAGACTCTTACTTCAGACAAGCATCCCCAAATGTGTATATGTCACAAGCATCAAATCTTTCCATAATTCAAATGGTGTCTTTAAGACAATCTTGGTTGGAACTTAGTTTAATATATACACCACCATCTTGAGAGCTTTAGTCCACAAGGACTTAGGAAGCTTGGAGCTGCTAAGCATACTCTACACCATGTCCAATAATGTTCGTTTTCTTCTTTCTACCATGCCATTTTGGTCTGGAGAACCAAGCATAATGTACTAGTCAATAATCCCATTCTCTTGAAGAAACTTAGCAAATGGACTAGGCCCTTGTCCATCATCAATATGTCTACCATAGTATTTACCACCTCTATCAGATCTCACTATCTTTATTTGCTTACCGCATTATTTCTCTGCTTCAACCTTAAACACCTTAAAGGCATCTAAAGCTTTTCTCTTGTTATGAAGTAGGTAGAGATGCATATATTATAAGTAATCATCAATAGAGGTAATGAAATACTTTTGACCATACACATCCATATCTGGACTACAAATATCTATATGTATGATCTCTAATATGTCTAAACTCCTCTTGGTATCTTTCTTTGACATATTGGCCTACTTTCCCTTTATGTAGTCCACACAAGTGTCAAAATCAATAAAATCTAGAGTGCTAAGTGCTCCATCAATTACTAGTCTCTTATTCTTTCAATAGATATATGTCCTAATCTACAATGCCACAACATAGAGGATTCATCATTCATAACACATCTCTTAATGTCAACATGAACATGCATAGAAGTATAAGAAATTTCATTCCTTAAATTAATTTTGAAAAGACCATCTGTCAATCTACCATTTCCAATAAGTTTAGATCTATAATATAAACTGAATATAGTGTCTAAAAAATTAAAGAAAAATCCCAACGATACAATCCTTGAAACAGAAATTAAATTCCTTGAAAAACTTGGAATATAAAATTTCTTTTCCAATTCTAAAACAAAATCACTTCTTAAAACTAATATGCATGTTCCAATTTCCTCCACATGTGAGTGCATCTTATTGCTTGAATAGATGCATGACTCACTTCCCACTGGCTTCCTTAGGTTTTTCACCCCCTACAAGGAATTGGTAACATGGATTGTAGAACCAGAATCAATCCACCATGTGTCATGGCCAACATCAATCATATTAGATTCAAAACAAACAAGTGAGAGTTGAGTACCTTTTTTTCAAGCCATTTTTGATATTTAGAATAATCCTTCTTTATGTGCCCTTTCCTTTTGCAAAAAACACATCTGGATTCTTTCTTAATATCAACTTGTGTAGGCAGTTTGACCTTCCACTTGCCTTTGGCTTGTCCTTTATTCTTTCCTTGTGTAGCCAAATGCACACGCTCTTTCACTTCCATAGCAAGTCTCCCCTCTTCTTGCACACACATGGTCATTAGTTCATTGATTGACCATTTGTCCTTATGTGTGTTATAAGAAATCTTAAAGGGTCCATATTGCAATGGAAGTGTGTTTAAGATATACTACACAAGGAAAGATTCTAACATCTCAACATCAAGTGTTTTCAATTGAGCCACTATATCCCTCATTTGCATTATGTGCTCACGCACATCACAAATTTTAGTGAGCTTCATGGATGAGAACATCATTATCAAGGTGCTAGCCAACGCCTTGTCTGATGACTCAAATTGTTCATCGATGGTATTTAACAAAGCATGCACATTGTCATACTATTCCAGTGAACCATGCATACCAGTCAAGATCTTGGTTTTTATAAACATGACACAAAGGTGATTAGATGGCTCCCATTTTTCATAATTACCAATATCATTTGGATGGCTAATTGTTGTAACAATAGGTGGCTTATCCTTATGGATAGCATAATCAATGCCCATCCAACCTAAATGAAGAAGAATTATCTCCTTCCACACCTTATAATTATCACCCTTTAATTCAAGAATGTCACATTTAAAATTAGAGTAGCTTACAGGTTGTACAATTGCATAATTAAACATGCTTATGTCACTAAATTTGAGGTTAAAATATCATAAGACATGTTTACCAATGTAAATCATGAAAAATATGAATCAAATGACATAAAATTGCATGTGGGCTAAATTTTAATCCAAACATATTCATATATCCTTATGATGAAACTATCAAATTTTATTCCATTTCTTAATCCCTATGGGTGAGTTAAGAAAAATAATTTAACATATCATCCTACTTAATGATACTAAATACAATAACAATTCCTATGGAATAAAATTTATCATGTTACATATGATTAATCACAATTTTAATGTTGTCTACCATATGTGATCCAAAAGCTCTTAGTACATAATTTTGCATAATTAAATATGTTGTGCTACTCTCTAATTATACAAAATTATATAGATCACTAGTTATAATTCATATGTAGAAAATCATGCATACATATACAAAAATATCCATAAAATTAATAAATTACCAAATTCAACATGGTGTAAACATAATTTTATCAAAATATTGAACAACTTTATGGTATAAACATAATTCATTCAATTATTCTAGCCCAAAGTGCCCAGGTGGAGGCCAAAGCACCAAAAGAAAATCCTATAGAATGACACTAATTCATTGGCTGACATGAAAAACCACCAGAAATCATAATAACAATGATGAATGATATATATGCAAGCTAGAATGGAAAAAGCGCATACATAATTCACAAATCCAACTATGTGCAGAGGAATAGAAATTTGCTAGCCTTAAAATCACTCAAGTTAAACTAAATCATTATACAAAACCAAAAACTAAAGGAAGTGTATACAGAAAGTAGGAAATCAATGTCAACATTGCAAGATATCATTTTCATGCTTAACCTTTAAAAAAATTTACATAACAATAGGCTATTGCAGGCCAACGATGCAGACAGTAGATTGTTGCATGAAGAGAAATTGCAAACAGCACAATCAAACCAGCTCTCCAAAACAACAAAAGAAAATATCCTCATTCCCACAGCAATAATGGTTTCTATTTTCTAGATTTATGATGCACAAGAATGCAACAAAATTGAGAATGAAATCTCTTTCGCCAAGTAGAAACTAGAAGCAAGCGATCTTCCTCAAACTATAAAGCATAGAAATATTAAAAACCACTATTTCCATATTACACCATCATCAAAAACCACATCAAGATAGAGATCTAATGTTTTGATACCACATGAAATAAACAATTGTGTAGAAAAATTGGATTACACAAGAAATCAAAGTATAAAATGCAGAAGCAAATGGAACTGACCTCCAGCCATTGATGCCTTCGATTAATATTGTTCAGATTCTTCTTTCACACTGGCGCTCTGCAACAATGGTGTATGCAACCTCCAAGTGTCTATGAAAGGGACCTAAACTACAATCCTGCTGTGATTCATGGTGCATTTTTTCACCCATCAAGAACGAATTTATAGGCCACAGGATCAGTTACCATAAGAGACCTAGTGCCCACACGTAAAAAATGTGTTACTAGATATGGAGACCACATTGATGCATTAACCCACTCATAAAAATGAGTTAGTGAATATGGTGGCCACTTTCATGCATGAACTAACCCATAAAACACGTTAATGGGCATGGTGGCCACTTTCATGCATTAACTAATCCATAAAACACATTAGTGGTCATTGTGGCCACTTTCATGTATTAACTAATGCATAAAGCATCTTAGTGGGTAATGCATGCTACAGGTGGCCGTTACTAAAAGTCTTGATGAGATGTATGCTATTTTTGATAATTTAGGTGGACAACTTAATCCTATTTATGATCTCTTTTTTAGTAGTTATCACACAGGTTGAAATTTTACTTTAAACCATCTATAAGAGAAGTTATTTTCTTTTGTTTGCAAACTCCACCCTATGTGCATATCATTTTTCACCATTTGCAACATGATTTAGGTTGTTATGATTCTTATGTATGTCATGTATTATTCTTGTTATTTCTTTCGACATAAAGTATGCAAGAATTTTGGCATTTAGAAAAGGAGTAGCAAGTAGCGAGCACTACTCATTCTAAGAATTCACTATGTTTTGTATTTAGCTACATTTTTTCACAAGAGAGTTTTAATAATTTCATTATTTTTAGGAAATTCTTGTGAAATTTCACATCAAAGAGATGAAGGAGGTGTTAGGTCAGTTTCATCTCTCAAAGCAAGGCAAACAGCAGGTTTGGAATTTATGATTATTGTTGTCAAAGTAGAAATGTATCTTATTGAAATCAATGTTTTATCATGATAGTTCTAATTAACTACACATGTGTTTTCATTTTAAATTTTTTAACATGGAGTCATATTTAATTGAAATGACCTGTTAACATTCAATGACATGTATTCTTAGCTTAGCTTTTACCTTTCCTCTCTACTTTACATAATTGCAACACCAGGTATCTGCTAACGTTATGGAAAATAGGTTTTTGTAGAAAGGATTTTCAACTTTCTAGCCCCTTGTCAATTAAGTTAGATGTTTGGCTTATGTTTTATAAATTTGTTTGATTGTTAAAATAATATTTAATTACATGTCAAGGTCTTAACAAACATGAATCTTCTTTAGCTTGTTCCTTACAATAGAAAGTATTCTAAAATTTTGCTTAGGATTTTTTTGTGTTTTATTAGTTTTTAGTAAATTAGTAGTCATTCAATAAACTAACAACTACACTAAGACTCACAATGATTTATGGTTTTCATAAGTAGTAGTAGCTATGCATAATAATGGTAATAAAATTTAGAAAATAGCAGGTACAAGCTTATTTAACATAGTTTAAAGTTCTTTAGCTTGTAACTTCTAAGTTTCTCCATTGACTAGATATTTTTTCTTTTACTAAACCTTTTCTATGTACAACTACTATTTTTTAGAAAATCAATCTGTAGTGTTCTCTCCAATAGCCTTTAATAAAGCATTTTTAATTTCCTTATGTCGCATATGATTGTACTTGTCATAGCTGGTATTTTTGTTTCTATGTACCAAAATTTCTATGCATGGCTTCCTTTAAAAAGTTAATATTATGCTTTGACATTATCTTTTAAATACTAACTTATGCTATTGATGAAAAATATGGTGTTGGTTTTGCAATTGATAGACTTTGGATATGAGGCATCTGCTTTCAATATGCATGGCAAGGATAGGGAAGACATTGCACATGTTATAGAAGAAATTTATAGGTTTAATATTTATTTTTCTTGTATTGCAAATGGGATGTTGATTTTTTGGGCTTTTGTAAAATTGAATGATACAAGGTCTCTAAGAATGTTCTAAAAGTTTCATGATGTTTCCATTTTCCATATGAAAACAAAAATCCAACTTATTAATATGACTTTGGATAAGTGTTAAGGTCACATGATAAGGCTTTTTATATGAATTATTGAAGCTTGAAATAATAAGTGCAATGTCTATGATAATATTATGCTTTGTGTGTGTTTTTATTGCTACCTCTATTTGAACTAGTAAAATCTCTCGATCTACTTAGACTTTACCATGCAATATTTTCTTTCTTAATTGTTTTTCATGTCTTTACCTTTTTTTTTCTCAACTTTCTTTTTCATTGAGATTTCTTTGGTTCTTGTATTCTTATAATTTTAGTTTATTTTATTTTAATGTGGTTATAGGAAAATGATAGCATTTATTTTGATGTGGCTTTCTATATTATAGATGGTGAATCTTTCTACATGTAAGGAGGTTAATCTTCCTTGACCTTTTCCATTTGGATTTCCATAGAGAATTAGATAGATCAAGTAGGTTGATCTTGGTATGTTCTTGAGGAATAATTTTCTCTAGGTTAGTAATGAAAGAATTCATGTCTTGTAAAAGTTACAATTGTTCTTATTATAACCAGTGTTTCATACATCTCTAGGATGCTAAGACATAGGGATGCATAGACATGTTTCTAAATGCATTTGTGGACTACATGGTCTTTTGGGAACACCATGGGGATGTAATGGAAATGAGAGGAGGAATAGTTTTATCTAAGATGTTTAACATTGAATCAAATTCTAGGTTATTGATGATGAATAAATTTGTCACAGGTTTTGATTCTTAAGCTATTTCAAAAATTTAATTACAAGTTTGACAAAAAAGCATTTTATATCAAAGAGAAGAGTTGTAGTTGGTACCTTGGGAACATTCTAGAACATCCCATGTCATACCTGAATTGCTGTCCCTAAGATATCCTAAATGTAGAATTTCTGCAAGGACATGTCCCTATGTAACAAATATTATAACCTATTTTCTACAAATTGGCTTTGCATACCCTTCAATAGCAATTTATAACCCTCATTTTTATATCCTTCATTTACTCTTATTATGACTATAGAAATTCCTTTGTTGACTCTTGCTTTTGCTTTTGCTTTTATTGCAACTACCATTTTTTCAATCTTGTATACTAGAATTTGTTACCCTCTTAGACATAACTCTTACTTTTCATGAAGCTTTTGGGCAAGGATTTCTCAAGACTAGAAAAGTTTTCTGATCATACATGCAACTTCTTAGATATCAAGAGTGACATTTTAGATAGCAAGAATATGTTAAAGTCAACCAATATCTTATTATCTCAGTAAGGTGTCACAGATGATGCACATGAATTAATTGTAATAAAAAAAATAGAAATGGAAAGATTGGATACTGAAACTTAAATATTATTTTACAAATACAAGTAAACTTTAGGTATGTTAGTGGAGGAAGAGGGTAAGAGTATCACCACAGAANATTTAGGTATGTTAGTGGAGGAAGAGGGTAAGAGTATCACCACAGAAGAATGATAGGACAAGTAGTAGGAAGAAAATGAGGTTGAGAAATCATCAAGATATGGGGTTCATGATTGATCTCCTCAATCAAGGGTCTCTTAAAATGGCTCTGCCTGCTGCTTCTAGGGCATGTGTTGTTTTTTAATAGTTGCATTTTATAATGGCTCTTCATGTAGCGTTAATAAAGGCTATCATGAAGAAGTGGTAATAGTTTTAAATTAGGATGCATTTAGACTATCCTCTTCCATCTGCTTAGCCATTGGTGTACTTCTTAAGATCTTAACCTTCTTGGTTAGCTGGTGAAAGAGTTTCTCCAAGTTGGCCTTTAGATGGCATTGATGTATTTTAATGTAATTTAGTTCACTTTATATGTATAATTGAAACATGGTTAGCATGATCCAGATCTCTTAAAAGATATTACTTCTATGTATGGCATGGGAAATGGTTGATGACTTTCTCCTCGCAACTGTGGCTTTTCCTAGTGATGATGGCTAGATGGGTTGTGCCAATTGTATTAGATGAGTTTGGTCTAGATGAATCTCATTCCAAGATTTCTACTTTCATGCCTCCTTTCTTCCATTAAATTTCATTGGATCTAGAATTGAAGAGAACTCATTGAATACAAGCCATTGGACCATTTGTGTGGAGAGGAAGATAAACAAATTAGGTAGGTACTCCTTCTTTTCCTACTAATTTGGAATGGGCTGAGGTCCATGAGGTGGCTAAACTTAAATATGCTTAAATATAGCTACCACATACCCTAGATGAGTTATTATTCACTCATTCCTCTAGTAACAAACATCTATTGGATCAAGATATAGGGATACTTCAAGACACAATCTTCCTCTTAGTCCTGAAGTATTTTCTACCCACAAGTAATGACATGGGTCAAATGAGTGTAGGAAAGAATGTTTAGATGATTCTATATATGAGCTAGGAGTGTGGACTAAAATTCTTGGATTGTCATCCCATCTCATCTCTCTTAACTTCTTTAAATTGTAATGCAAGGTATGCCTTCTAAGTAGATGATGTAGTGGAAAAGCAAAGTCTTCTTGTATCTAAGAAGGATCTCAATGTGGTACCCTAAGTGTTTCTATGAAAGAATAGGTTGCATTATCATGTTGAAAAATCCATTATGAGGGAGAGGTTGTGACTAAGGTGCTATGAAACTCATTGATCTTCCACTCATAGAAAGGCATGCCCCTGGTGACAAGGTAGGGGATATGATGCTCTTAAAGATTTTAATGCATATTAGACCAAATCAATCTATGCATGTCTAAGAAGTGTTGTGGAGTTCTTAAATCAAGTTCCTTTTTGTTTATCATTCTTTCTAATTCCAATGGAGCATCATTGTTTAAGTAATATTTGTTGAAGAATGTAATATTGAAGATGTATTGAGAGATAAAATTTATTCAAGAACTTTTAGGAGAAGGCCCATTTTGTGGATTCAGAGCATCATTGGAATACGTTGGACATGATCCATGAGGAGATGAGGTTGTTCTAAAACTGTTTAGGGCTCCCCACACATCTCCAAGGGATCAATCTTTTTGGTGGTGGGGGCCTCTTGGTGTCTTTTGTATCTAGGTTCGGTTGTTCTTGCTCTACTATTTTGTTTTTCTACTTGTCTATGCCTTTTATGTGTCATTTTCCTACCTGGCCAACTATTGTTTAGTCGGGTGCCATCATCCAATTTTGTTCGTATGAGTGGATGGTGGGTTTTGGTTGGTTTGGGGCTATCTGGTTCTATGTATAGTTGTTTCATATTAATATGATAATTGACATTTTGCAAAAAAAAAATTATTTTTCATATAACCACTTCCATGATCTCCATTCCATGGGAAGCTCCATTCCATGATCTCTCTCATCCACCACTTCTTTCCATTAACCACCTCACTACCTCTTTTTATTATTATTTTGATGGGTTCATTGGTAAATGGTCAATATTATTTAATGATTTCCTTAGTGATTTTGGTTTTAACAATCCACAACCATTAATCATTAGTGGGATCCACAGATTCTATGGTTTGAAGGCAGGCAAGGGCATTAAGGACATGAGCCTACTATGGGACCATTTTACTTTCAAATGTTCATGTTTTTCACCATGATGCATCTAGTTTTGTACTCCTTGACCAATAATCTCCTAGTTAAATCTCCTTTTTTGTGCATATTCTAAGCCCTCTTCAAGCATGTTTTTAGTATTCTAGCCCTTTTTAACTTCCTCTAAACTCTAATTTCATTCAAATACTCCTTATTTTTACTTAGTTTTTAAGGTGAAAAAATTTGTCCTACAACTATGTCAATGCATCCTTGTCAACGCAGCACAAAAATCCTATAAACAGCATCAGGGACTTAGCCATTTTTCACATTTTCCATTTTAGGCCAAAGAAATTTTGGTATTTTTTTGAGCCTAGAGCCTTCCTAAGCCCATAACTTATGAACTCCTTATCCAATTCACTTTGTTCTTCAATCCTATAGCTACTAGAGGTGAGCTTTATATTGTAGGGGCCACAAACCTTAACTTTCTAATGGAAAATGTTTTTAAATTTTTTTTAACTCCCACAAGGTTTAACTAATAAAATAATATTAAAAACCACTAACTCATGCAAGTTAAAACTTTCCAATGAACTTTAGCAGCTATTGAAATATAATAATAAAAAATAATATTAAAATAGTCAATCAACCATATTCACAACTTAGCTTAAGTGTAACTGATTAGAGAAGACAAGGTATTAAGTTTTCTAAGTTACACATCAAATGCTAATCCTTAGTTATGTTGTGATTATAGATGGCACACAGACCAAGAGATAAAAGACTGTAGGAGGGAGGACCATCCTAATTGAGGGATAAGTGACCTAGAGAAGGAAGGGACCAGCAATCCTAGGAGGAAGTAATAGAAACTCATGCAATGGGACCTCTTCAGGGATAGCCTAAAGTGGAGTCTATTCAAAAAATTCCCACAATTGAGATGCGGCAATCACAACAAGACGAGGTGCCTAGCATGGGACCAAACTTAGAAGAAGTCATCTTAACAAAAGCCTACCTAAAACAGATTCATGCCAAGGAGGTGTGATTCTTCAAGAACTAAACTTCAGTCCTTTCTTAGACTTGGCACCAGAAGAAGTTAAAACACAATTATACACTTCTCCCATGTGGTCTATCCTCACTTCTAGTAGGGAGTGGTACATGGAGAAGATGTACCTCTTCTAGAGCAGTAGGTAGGTAGATTCCACAGTGAAAATAAAGGACATCAATGTGTTCTACTTTGTTGAGGCCATTGTGGAGGCCCTAGGTTGCTAGATACTGTGGTAAAGTTGGTGGAAATCTCAACATAGTCAAACCTCAAAGTAAAGAAATAATGGATCCAATGATGCTATGGAGTGATCCGTAAGAAGTAGGGTCCACTCACCAAGGTAGAAACAACATACTTCACAATCACGACCTACCACCTCAACTTAACGATGAGGCCAAGCAAAGTCACCACCTTCTCTTCTCATGTGTGTGCCACTCTAAGAGGCAAATTCTCTATCAACCTCGTGTAGCTCATATTCATTGAAATTGAGAAGTGCTTCAATGAGAATAAGTATGGGAGGAAGACACTCCCCTTTCTATGCTTGATAAAAAATTATGCAAAAGGGGAGGTATAGCCTGCTACATCAATGACACTCTTTGTCATGCTTCTGCTACCTCTTGACAAGAGATAATGAAGGATAAGGCACCCAACAAGATACAAAAAGAGGAGTAGCTACCACCACCATCACCCAATCATGAAGAAACAATGCTAGAAGCTCGTGCTCCCATTAAGTACATGCATAAGCTTTGCGAGCAATTCTTGTAGTAGTAGTAGGTAGGATGAACTAGTGGTGATCCATTAGTCTACTAGCTAGCTATGAGCCATTTAAATGAGATAACCAGAATCATTAGTTGGCTTGTGGAGATTATGTCATTATTTTCTACCCAAAGTATTAAGGTGCCCGCAAGGTCAAATCCTAACGCCTGGGAAGTGACAATGTCCTTCTTGGGATAATAACAATTTCCAAGAAATTTTGGGAATGCTACACTTCCTCAGTGTACTTGGAGGAGGGTAAGGGAATAACTATCTTGGTGATGTAGCACCCAGGGTAGGAGACAATGGTAGAGGTGATGGTTGACCATGTCGTAGAGGCACTGAATGCTCCTATGGCTTTAATGTCTAATACCACTACACTCAGGGATGTGCATGCATTTATAGGAGTAGAAAGTGGAAGGTTTAGCCTAGCCTAGCACAAAGAATTACTGGACTGATTGATGGGAGCCAAGTGACTACTTCCAGAGATCTTTAATCTCCTGGATTCCATCACTACAACCCAATTGAAGCTACTTGAAGCTAAGGGCAAGCTCATCATTTTCAATGCCCAACTCAAGGTAGCCACCTCTAAAAATATATGGTTGGCTACCAAGGTTGTGGAACTGAGAGCTTGGTTAGCTAATCCCACTACTCTTAGCTAGGATGTGATAAGGGATGAAGCTTCCCTACAGCTTCAAAATAAGCTAAGAGAGGTTGAGAGATAAAAGGAGGAGACAGTCTTTAACACATCCCTCTCAAAGGCTATAACCTATAACATTGAGAAGGACTTGTTGAAATTCTATAAGGAGAATATAGTTCTAACCAAATACATTCATCACATATGGAATGTCAAGACATAAAAAGAAAAAATGCTAGCATTTGTGTGACAATAGTAGGAGTAGCTTGCCACTATGAATATAGATTTGAGGAGATTGACTATTAAGAATCATAATCTCTTGATAGAGGAGGTCTATTCCCTTCACCAAAAAATAGTAATTGAGGTAGCCACCTAGAAAAATGAGGCTTTAAAATTTGAATGAATGAAAAATCATTACAGGGACCAAGTATGGCTTCTAAATGATATGAATGAAAAAGACATTCAATTGGTAAAGGAAAAATTCAATAAGGCCTTCAATAACTCCAACAAGGAGGCAATGTGTGGCAACCCATCTTTGATGAACTCAATGCATACAAAAAGGGCAAAATCCACCTTAAAAAGTTGCATATTGAAGAGATAATAGAGTACATGGAGTTAGCTAGCCTCCGATACACAAACTTGCTAATGTTAACTACTAGAAGGTTGAGAAGCAAGTGGCCAGATCTTACCTCTTGTATGAGGAAAAGTTCAAACACCATAAGGAAACAAAACAAAAACTAGAAACAGCTAATGTAGAGCTTGAATTTCTTTTCATGCACTTCATAGATCAATGATCTATTGCAGAGAACCTCACCAAGAGGATGAATTACTACCAAGAGCTACAAAACATTGTTAGAGTGTTCCACATTGAATGCAAACAATTCCCTACCAAGTGTGCTAATGTTAAGGAGTTGTTCGTAAACATGCCTTGTCCATGGGATGTTTTCATTCCAACTCAGATCAGTAATGCCATGTGGATTGTATATGATCCTTGATCTAAGGAGTAGAAGATGAAAGCACTATTGCATATCTTCCTTCTTCCACCAAATGTCATAGCTATAGCAAGATAGCCACAATTGCCTCAGTCTCAACCACCATGTGCATTGGAGATAGGGGAAGGTCCTTCAACACCTCAAAAGCCTGCACCTCCTAGGACTATTTAATCTTCTTCTCATCTTCGACAGTCAAAGGAGTCTAGTTGTCAAATTTTGTAAAGTTGTTCAATTTAATTTTCATGAACATCCATTTTTGTAAAACATTGTTAATCCATACATGTTGGCACTTAGCATCAATTTCTTTTGTGTCAGTCAGGTAGTCGATGTTCCATACCTTTTTATATTTTGTAAGAAGCTTGATCCTCTTTTCGTTCACTCAAGGACAAGTTTTCAATTAGTCATGGGGGTATGAGAAAACATCATCATCAAGCTATGTTAATGGGCATGCATTGATGCATTTCCATTGATGCATATGCGTCAATGTGGCATATGTGTTTGCCTATATAAATGCACACACCCACCAAATTTTTGGCATCATTCATTTAGTAACTTACAAAGTTCTTGCAATTTGCTTTTCCAACAATTAAAATATTTTCTAAGTGCCCACAATAGGAGTGAAGAAGTGTATGGATCCTTATTCAAACATTGATGTACTTGGACACCTCGGTGTAATGATAATAAAAATAAGCTTAAGGTATTAGATAGTTTACTATATTAATTAATACTTAATTACTTTATTTTACACTTAGGATAAAAATAGATAAAACATATAAAATTATACAAATCATATGCCTTGGTCACACTTAATCATACGCCTGTACCTATACAAGTGTGACCAAGAAGACAATGATTACCTCCCTAGATTCACTATCCTAGTTAATGTGCATTTAGAGAACTAAAGTCTACGGAGTTTGACCTACCTGCACGTGAATGCTTGTAATTCATATGGTTCGGTGTAGGGACTACTTGCTGCCCATTAATTACCAAGAACATTTGTATATGTCATTACATTTAAGAAATATAAAACATGTTAAATATAATTAAAACTTGTGTTGCCACGGTGAGAGGTAAGAGAAAGGATATATATGATTTTATATTTTATTGTCTTTATGGATATTACAATGATAAGAAACAAAATAATAATACACACACACATACACATTGCAATCACTCTTAGGGATAGGTGCAACATCACACACAAAATGTAATAAAATGGCTCTTAGTCATATCTATGATGGTCCAACATCATGTCATACAATTATGACCTCCTTGGGTAAGGATTAATCATCGTAACTTATGAAAACAAGAAATAAATATTTTTATTATTTTAATGTTTTATGATGTTTTTGTGTTTTAATGTTTAAGGCATCAATTCTAAAACAAGGGAAAACCATAAGCTTTATTCACCATGCAAAAACTAGACTCCACATCGACCAAATAGTACTAGGTTATGTAAGCAAGGTAGCACTATGATAAAGTCTCGTCACGCTTGTGAAAGTGATGACTTATGGCACATATAAACAAGAAAATGAACTAACTTATCCAAGGGAGGAAGATCTCTTCACATAAACTAGACACTAAAAGCTTCCAAAAATGCCTACATATGAATTCCTTATATGAAAGTACTCACCTCAAGTATTTATATTTTTTTTGTGAACATCAACAAAGGTTCTTTAACGCAACCTAAACTAATCCCCCGCACATGCAAAATAAATTCAAACAAATTAGACCTACTACAGGAATGCGTTAGCATTCTTACATTAACATAGGGGGTGCACTGATGCAAAGTAGTTAGTGCATATCCCCAAAATCACACTTTGTTCTTTCAATTTTGGGTGCAAGCCAAAACCTAAGGGAGCATGTCGAAAAGATCTTAAGACATCTAAATGAAGTTGAAATCATCATAAATAGCTTAGAATTGTGCATGAAACCTTGGAGTATGACCCAAAGGGATAAGAATGCATCTTGAAGAACCACTATCAACAAACTAGACTATAAATACAAGGCACATGAAATACTCCATAAATCTACAGCTTACAATTGACATATAAATTACCACTAAATTCTTTATCATTCCCCCACAACTGAATAAATCTAGTTTCATAGCTTTAATACCCACAATGTAAGAATTAGGACTAGATACATGACAAGGTCAATGTTGTGAAATATAATTATACAAATACTTTGACACATGACATATTACAGCATTGCCACATTGACCAAAGAGAGGCTAGGAGTAATGGTTGAAAGAGAAGGATCCCCTAATATCCATATGAGACTAAAGAAACCTCTAGATTAATGAATGATATTTAATATGCCTTTTGGTTTGCATCCCATAGCCAAATGTTACGCACATCTCTAACTTGCAGTTTAGAAATGTGATCCTTTGCACCTCAAGGTCTTCCTTTGAAAAGGCTCTTGGACTCTAGATTAAATAAGCATCCTTTAAGTGGAAAGGAATGATATTGTT
Source organism: Gnetum montanum (assembly GCA_015680685.1). Classification (NCBI taxonomy): domain Eukaryota; kingdom Viridiplantae; phylum Streptophyta; class Gnetopsida; order Gnetales; family Gnetaceae; genus Gnetum; species Gnetum montanum. The sequence goes on from MNCI01015288.1 coordinate 124,782, forward strand.
CTCATGGTCACAAAAGTATATCTGTCTACACATGTTAAACTATAACAATGCTAAAAATCATGTGAAGTATTTAGGAATTAAACCACCATTGAAAAAATCATGAACAAGAACAACGTTGAGCATAATTTCCAAAGAAAACATGAAAAAAAAAACTCATAGCTTATGGTAAAACATGTACATGTGTATGATAAAAGAGATAATCAAAAGACACTTACCCTATAGTGCCTCTCCCCATGATTGAGTTATAAGACACTAGCCTTAGACAATATTAACTAATAGCACATACTAAAGAATTCAAGCACATTAATGAAAGGCATTGAAGCAAGATTCAACAAACCAAAAATGAACCTACAATATGTGATACCATCAACCAAATAATTGAGGTATGCAAGATCATGAAGTTTGACTTAGTGATACGTCTAATTACTAATCAAAATATGTAGGAAAATCACAAAGGTGAAAGAAGATAATTCTAGTTAAACCATTAGGCCCTTTGAGTCATAACCACATACATGGAAGACTAATTTAGTGTCTTGTTTCATGTAATTCTTGTAGTAGGAATTGTCATAATAACAAAATCTAACACAACCTAATACAAAACTAGTGTAGTTAATCTAATGGCCACCTAGCAATCTAGGAAAACTAAACTTTCAAATAATTTTTCTTAAATTGAAAGGAAAATTACATATTGTTGAAGAAATTTGATAATCTAAGCTGAAAATTTTTACCAAACATTAGAAAGTCACAAGTAGAAGAGGAAATGCATGTGTAGAATAGCTAGTAGAAAACAAGTAGATAAACACATAACATAGCGTAGGATGGGATAGAACCCTAAATAGTATGAGAAAGATGAATAAGCATATACGTGGTTGGAAACAAGAAAATCATATAGTACAAGATAAATTTAGAAAAAGCTAAACCCAAAAGGAAATGCTAGAAATAGATCTGAAGCAGATTTAGATGAAACCTAGGAATAGAAAAAATAAAAAGGGGTAGACCCACATTATAGAGTAAGTAATTGAAGGAACCTACTAAGAGATGTTCTAAAATATGTACAAGGGATAAAAGGCATATAATGAGGATCTATGTTATCCCATTCTTTTTTCAATGCATGCATCTAATGTAGATCTATACATAACAATAGTAGATCTAATAGTTGACGAAGTAGAGGGAAGGATCAGATCAATGTGTTGACATGATTTTGAATAATTTCTCCATGTGTCAAGAGGAAAACATGAAAGGAATATAATGCATCAATAATGAAGTAGATAGAGAAGAAGAAGGTAGTTATTCTATGAAGAGGTAGTATCTTTGGAGAGAGATTTTCAAACTACCAATCACAAAGAATGTTTTAATTGTGTTGAGTAGTAGAAATAGCTAGGAATATTGAGCAAATTTTCAAGAGCTTAATGAAGCAAAAAATGATAGATGATCAAATATGCCAACGAATCCATTTTCATTTAGGGGTATCCTCCTATTTATAGGTCAAAAATTCCTTGTAAATTGCATACAAATAACATAGTGGAATCGAAAGAATCTTCTAAAAAATCTAGAAGCTTCTAGAGAGGATAATCACTATATAGATGAAAATTTTGACATCAAACATTGAATGCAGAATTAATGATGGATGTTAAAGAGTTGATGTGGTGCAAAATATGGGCTTAATGTTAGATATCGAAAATAGATCCAATGCTAGACATTAAAAGTTGGAGATAGAATTGATGTTGGAGCTACAGTTAGATATGAAAATTGAAAGAAGAGCCAAAACAATACTGCTAATGATGCAAAACATCATTTTTGGCAAGCTTAAGATAAAAATCCCAAAACTACACTATAGATGATACAAGACATTGAAACTAAGCTATTGAAGATGGCCTTTAGCATTGAAAATCCATAGAATGTACTCACATATTTAACTTATGCAAAAAAACAAAAGTGAATACAACATTATCCCCTCTTGATGAATACTATTGAAGAGTTGGAGAATCCATCAAGAAAAGATATGAGTCGATAGGTACCTGCAAGAGAATTAGATGAAGCTCAATAATAGGGAAAAAAATCTGGGACATCACTAATACACCTATGATGAAATGCTACACCATAGCAATGAGGTGTGGCTAGATCCCTAAAAGCACACAAAACAAGCAGATATAGCACTCCCTAACCCACTCAATTTTCTCAATTACACCCTCACTAGAGTAAAGCAAAGATACTCATTTGGCCTTACCAATGTAGATTAGTACAAGAGAAAGGAATAATGTTAGGACATCTCAAGCACAATAATGGTGGGGTGCTGTGTTACAAAAGTGGGACATAGCTAGATCCCTAGAGTTGATCTCTTCCTTACCTCACTCATATGAATATTTCATACTCTTTACGTCATTCTACACTCAATACTCCCTCACTACATTAGTTAAGAGACACTCATTTGACTTTACTAATGCTAAATATAGAGAGAAATGGAAATAGATGAGTGAAGGGAATGAGAAAAAGAAAATAGAAGCATAGTATAGGGAAGAAAAAGTTTAAAGTATGCAAAAGTATAGAGTAAAAAAAAGTAGGGAGAAAAGAGTATATTTCCCATATACCTATCATGAGGATGATCCTATGCTATAAAAGTGAGGTATGGCTACATCCTACATACTATATGATTCAAAAGGATGTCATATGGATATTGTCTAAGTAACCCCTCCCTATCTCACTGAATAATACGCTTAATTGTACTCTCACATGAAGTAATGAGATATTCAATCACTCAAAATACTCATTGGTTATGGTAAGCACATAGAGTAGAATAGGATAGATAGCATAGGGAAGTATGAAGAAAATAGCTACCTAAATAGTAGAATATGAGATAGAGATGGGGTAGTAAAATAATGTAAGAAAAATAGGGTTTAGAGAAAACATATTATCATGACATAGTATGTATCCCACCATAGTAGAAATAAACTAATAGAAATGAAACTACCATTGGGAAAACCCTCATTTAGTCTTGAATAGTCATCAAGTTCAATGCTATAGCATGGCTACATGTAGAAGTGCTTTAGGTAGCTTTTCTTGATAGGATCTAGAAACTAATGTCCTTCCAGATTAGATAGAATGTAGGTGTAATTTTATAGAGACTAAACCGCTACAAAAGAATCATACTAGTTGGAAGAAAAATTTATGTCTCTAGAGTTTGAAAAATGATGAAGCACTAGATCACCTTCATAAATCTCTCTAACTTGAACATGCTTGGAATGACAATGCTAAATATCTACTTGATATTCATGCAAGTGACAAAGAGTAGCTTAAGAAGATTTAGCTTAATGCATCACATGTTATTATTATCTTAAGTAGAATACTAATAATGTAGAGTAACAAAAAGAGAACAAATATAGAGTACCATAGGTTAGGAAATAGGAAGTATAACCAGTAGTTATATAGAAAGTGGTATGATAGATCTAGAGGGCATAAGATAGTTGTATATTTCAATTGCATTCAATTTTATTGACCATGATACAAAGAAAGCATATTAGAGTTTTAATGGTGGACTCAACCTGACCGTTAGACTAAGGGTAGTAAGGTGATGAAAAGGATTAAGTGTTGTGATACATGAAATAGGGATAAGCTACCTTCTTACTTTTGAAATGATGTCTATTGTCAATTATAATTTGGAGAGATCTGCTGAAGCAAGTTATTGTGTGGTCAAGGATGAAGCAAAAAGTGAAGTGGAACTTGGTGGAAAGAAAAATAACATTTTCAACCCACTTAATAAAGTATTTCGTAGCAATTACAATGAATTGGTATCCAATAGATGAAGGAGGGCTAATAGCAGTAATGAGGTTCAAACCCCACTTCTGAAACTAACATATGATCTAAGACATGTTAAGCTCCTACGAAGGAATGTAGATAAGAGACTCTGGGTAGCTAAGCATGTTCAACTAGGCTCAAATCAAAAGATTAAATTTTCCATCTGAAAATGTATATCAAAAGCTAAGCTAAAAATTTTAAAAGCTAGTGGATGTCAAAAGTCCTATAGTGCATGTCATTTATAAGCTATAAAAGCAATGGCAAGGGAGAAATTTAGACATGAAAGCTTTCTTTTGCATCAAGTATATTTAAGAATTAATGCATGAACAAGTGAATGTGATAATGAAGCAAGTTTCCAAAAATAGCATGGAAAGTGGTAGCAATAGCAAGTAGGGAGCTCAAAGTGAATCCACCAACAACAGGGAATTTTCTTAGCCCTAATCACTTCCATACAAAGCTTAGATATAGGTTATCCAAATCTTAGTTAGGAATTTCTACCAAGTTCTACTATTAAGGTGGTTTCACAGTAATAGGTATTCTTTAAATTTTGCAAATTTTGCAAGATCTTGCTAGCTAGAAGAAAAGCTAGGCTTGAATATGACATCATTAAGCAATGTAGAGTAATTTATAAGCTTTTAGATTGATTTTTTCATGAGATCAAGTACCCTATTATGTAGCCTAATTTTTGAGGATTTTTGAAAAATTTTTAGATCTATGACTAGAAATTGAGTTCACGCATTAATCTTGTAGTTTATCTTGTCAATATATTGGAAATGTGTCAAAATCTAGGTTTTGCAAAATATTTTTATGCTAAAACTAAGTAGAATCATAAATTTAACATCATGACTATAGTGTGTTATGTAATGACATAACTAAAGCAATGGATTTTGCAATTTCATGTTATTCTTAATTAAATCTACCAAATGCAGTAGGTAGCACTATCAAACATATAGTAGAATTGATGTCTTCATGAGTAGGTTTATAATCATTTTTGTAAAATATTGAGAAAATGTTATTTTGGAATTTTTCTCATGAAGAACATTACATGATTAAAACACAATGTGAGATTTCAACATGAGAGTTCTTTCACCAAGCATTAAGTGTTGGGGAAGGATAGAACAATGTCACATGTCAAAAGTGCTTCTCAACATGGAATGTTAAGATTTTTAATGTGAGGATGAGATGTCTTTGCCAAATACCACATAGAAAATAAGATGACACTTTACATCAAAAGAACTGACATAAAATGTTAGAGTTGTATTAGATATTTTTTCCAAACATCTATTTTAATTTAGATGCTTCATGTCAATTTATGCCAACACAAAACATAAAAACTATAGTTTGTAGTAAGATAAAGAAGAACCTTCAATGTAAGTGATTCTTTTAAATCCTTTCACTAAGTATGAAAGAGATTTCATACATTAAAATTATGTTTTTAATGTAAGACATCAAATCTATGAGGCTAGGAACTAACGTACCATGTAGAAAACTTGAGGTAGTTTCAACGTGAGACTAACATGATTAAGGGATGTTTTTGATGTTTTATTCTATATTTTGATGCAAGACTATGCTTCTAATGTCAAAGCTATTATGTTTTTTTATTTTAGAAATGTTTTTGCACTGAGGCTCCTTGTAATCAAGCCTATGTGCTACTTTCTTATGGATGGAAGAAGCATCCTAGAAAATAAGTAAAGAAAGTCAAGTCTAATCCTAGAAGCCTCTATTCATCAATAACACATTAGTGCCACTTAGACTATGAGCAAGGAATGAAGCTAAAAAAGTTCTAACATTTCATATCACACACTTTGACATGGTGATTTGGACTAGGCTAGGTGAGAAGATGATTCTGTGAGTTTTGAAGACCATCCTTCCAAAATTATCTATAGAACTCAAAAAGATCATCTTTAAGCTATGGTCAAACATTGAGAGGCTATCTAAGGATATCCTAATGTATAGCAAACACTTAGAAGAAGTGAGAATTGAGCCCTAAATAGTTTTTTTATTTTTGCATCATTTATGTATGATGCAAAAAATTTTGTAAAACATTAAGTGTGTTTGACATTGAAATAAGACATCACATTAAAAGTTATGATTTAAGTAAGTTGTATAAGATTTTGAAAATAAAATTTATTTCCACATAAATTTTGGCTTAGCCATATTTTACATATTAACACCTAGAATCAACATAACACATCAAAGCTAACAACTGCTTATTAACTTAATGTTGCTTGCTAATAATAAGTGATTAAGAGAGAAAGTTTAAGTAAAAACGTAACATTGATTTTTTTCACTAACCATCATTTCCTAATGATAGGAAACATTAAGGAAATAGTTAAGAGAAATCCTAATAAGTGGTAATAGATATCTATCATTTAGTGGCGAAAAAAATAAAAAAAAACTTATGAATCTAAAGTTATCATATTCACAATGAATTTTCAAGCAATTGAATAGAAAGGATAAGAAGAATCTTTCTTCTTAGGGAAGGATAAATCTACTTAACAAATGCCTAGATCAATGAAGTAAACATTAGAAGTAGAATCATTGCCCAAGTCTATCAAATTGATGGTAACATCAAAGTTTTCAAAAGAGTAAAGGACTATATGCTTGCCTACTATTCAAGTTTAATATCAGCTAGTTTGTAACTAAGTTGATAAATTTGGACTTTTTGGTATAAGAAAGAAATACTTGGAATTTTTCTATTTGCAAAAATTACTATCTCATAGTTATGAATAGGGATGTGTATCTCCTAATATATAGGAGAAGATATAGCTCAATGTTGAGCTAGCCAAGGATATCTTAGTATACCATTAACACCAAGACAGTCACATATCACTATGAAGATAGCTTTAGATTATACAATATCACCTACCATGAAAGGTAACCTAATGGAACCTATAATCTCTACTCATGTACCATTAAAAGAAACAAGGTCTCTATAGGTTTTATTGAAAGCTATCTGATCATGATGACCAATATGCTTGATAATAGTCCATGTAATCACATTTGATTTGTCAATGTTATCAACATGTATCATTGGAACTATAGCCTCTAAAGATACTTTGATGGTGATGTAGAATAGAAGCTAATAAATATCTCTTATTTTTAAATTAGTCTTGATGTTCCCACCATGGAAGTTTAGGCTACTTGATCCATAGTGAGGAACTTGAAGAATTGAAGATATAGCTTTTTTTGAGTAGGAATGTTACTTGGGACCATAATTCCCTTAAGAACATCATATAGTAGAGCACGAGGTTATACAAATACAAGTTCATGTCTTTAGAATGGATGATGGTGATCATTTGCTTTTAAACCTTATTGTTTGTAGGCTAAGATGCTTATGTATCAAGTGTTACTATAACAAGCTATATAGGATTAGAAGAATGTAGGAGGTTCCTTGAGGAAGTAGTCTCCTAATGTTGCTGGAAGATACATTTTTTGTTATCTTAGAAGGTTGCTTTGATGTATCAGTAGCCTTCTCCTTTTGCTTTACTAAATGTGACTCATTGATCTATTAACTATGGGTGAGTATTTTCATGTGAGATAAAGGGAAAGGAGATGTTTGAGTTATAGTGGATGTTTGAGGTTCAGTATGAGATGGACTAGGATGATAAGTGGATGCATGTGTATATTGAACATGAGTAGTATGATGAGAGTTTGTAGCATGAATGCAATAAGGAGGTGGATAGGAACATTTTGGTTTGAATGGTGTGATGGTGTAGTCAGACTAGTGAATCACATAAGGCTTTTAGGTTGTAGTGATGACTACCAAGGCTATTTGTAATTAGATCAATGAATAACATAAAGCTCTTTGATTAGAGACTTACGAGCTTTGAAAGCTGAAATTGTGCCTTTATCTCCCAAGGGATTCTAAAATACTTCAAGTTGTTAGTTATCTAGATGCATCTTGGATGGATCACTCTCCACCACTATCTTACCCTTATTGATGAGAACCTAGTTTTCATGCTTTATATTCCTATTGTTATTTCTATCATGTTTAGGAGTCTTAAGATAGTAGTAGTATTTTTGATAGTTAGACCACTTAGGCACCTCAAGATCACCTTCTTATCTTTAAAAAGGCTTTATAGTTATCACTTGAATGTGATGGTATTATGCTCTTGCTTAATTAGAAACCTATTTATTCTTAATGTGACCATCCTTGAGAAGATTTCTTAGAAGTAGAGAGTATCTCATAGGTATCTTGGTATATTGGTCTCTACTCCTTTAAGGTCTACATTGTTGAGTGAAAGAGGGAGTAGTTGAGGGAACACTATTTTTTTCTTATAGAAAGAGGAAATACCTACATAAGTTTATATTCTTTTCTCTTGTTTAGTGATGAGCAGAAAAGTACCCCTATGCCCAACCATACAAATCACTAAGGCATTCACTTGTGATCTGGTCAAATTCCATGGACCTATAGTTCTCTAATGCACTAGTTCCTCTAGGAAGTGAAATGGATGCTGAGAACGTTCGTTGTCTTCTCAATTCCACCTGTGAAGTACAAGTATATGGTTAAGTGTAACCAAAGCATGTGATTTTTATCATTTTGTATTTTTTAAGTTTAATCACCTACAACAAGAATGAAACGTTAAGTAATTTAAGATCTAAGTCATCTACTGCCTAGCTAGCCTAACACAAATACCCGTCCCACTTTCCTGGACACATCTTGAACACATATAGCCCTGCTAGGTTACCAAATGTTAAGCATTTCTTGGTTACCAAGTGCTACATGTATGCTTGAGGTGGTCGTGCTTGCGTTCATTAACAATTGAAAATTAATTACTTAATTAAACTGCATTAAAGTAAAGTGCATGAATATTAAATGCATCAAGGAAACATTAATCTATTCTCAATGCCACAAGGATGATCAAAAGGATTCATTTTTATTCCCATTACACTGTTGCGCTCAGGTACATCAGTGTTTAAACAAAGATCCATACACACTTAGACTCCTACTACGGGCACTTAGNGATCTTTGTTTAAACATTGATGTACCTAAGCGCAACAGTGTAATGGGAATAAAAATGAATCCTTTTGATCATCCNCGTGAGCCTGAGCGCTATATTTATAGGCCAGCATATACCCTACAATATCAAATATCCAATAATGCATCTTGGCCTCCAATATTGAGTACTCAATATTGAAGCATGTCAGAACATGACTCATCATACCCCCACGACTGAATGAAAACTCATCCTTGAGTGAAGAAGAGGAAGAACAAGTTTCTTACAAAATATTGGGAATGTATGGGATTATTGACTAACATACAAACCAACTTAGATGGAACAAACAAACTCTGAATGCTCAAGTGTACAGAGTTACAATCTTTACAAAATTGGATGTTCATGATAAGAGAAGTGAACACCCTTAATAAAACTAACATTCACTTCCCTTGGTAGCTGAAGAGCAAGAGAGAAGATTCAATGATCATGAATGGTCCTCGTTGTGTGGTACTGCCGCATCATCCATGGTGAAGATAGTCCTACTTCCAGTCCATGCTTCCCCCTACAATCACAACAAAATAATGAATTAGTATGCAATATGTAACACATAGTTGGTAAGTACCTTGTCTCGTCACCAATTACAATTAGCTAGGTTGTGATTGTGGTAGATTGATTCCTTTATGAGTGTTAGTGAGAAAACTAAAAAATAGGGTAAAATAGATAAGTAGTTCATTAAATTTGAAAAAGTTTAAATAGGATGAAATTCTTGAAGAGGGTATAAGAATTCACAATAGCAACAATAAAAGGTTCACTAACAAATTTTGTGAAGATGCACACAATTGGATGTCATTAATGACATAAACAAAAGGATTTGATTGTGAGAGTGTCTAAGGATAATAAACTTAACTAATCCAACCAAAAGATATACAAGTAGGTCCTCCCAAAAGTAGGCATAGGCTTTATTGCCCTTGTATAACTTCAAATCGAGGAGTCCATGGGCCCCATGGATGATTAATGGTTATGGAAGTTTATGTATAAAAACCTAGAAGAAATCACCTAAGAATTTCAATACTTCAAACCAAAACATCGAACAAGAACATAAAACTGATAGTGAGATGAGACATGGAAAGCATAGATGAATGAGAGAGTGTGTGTGGAATGGAGTTCCTAATTAAGGTTACATGAAGTCCCTTGTGAATTTTATGGTTAAATGACTTGATAACATCCACCCTTAGTCTAGACCAAAACCAACCACATTTAATGACTTCACATCATCATTCTAAGACTAGTCCACCCCCCTAAGACACAAGAGTGCTCCCACAAAACAACCACCATTCCTTATTAGAGAAGAAAAGAGAAGTAGAAAGTAAGGAAGGGCCTTAGTTAAAGGGGACCTTCAAGCATGGGTAACATGTCTTTCTAGTCTCATAACTAGTTCTTATAGCTCATTTATTTTTTCTAAGGGGTATGCTTTGAATTCCCATTAGTTTTTTTTTTAATGGAAACAACACCATATAAAGGCTTATTTGTTTATTATGTCTACAGGGTGTGCTTTGAATTCCCATTATTTTTTTTTATGAGAACCACACCATGCAAAGACTTATTCAACTTTCTTTATTAGTTGACATGAAATGGTAAGAAATCCATGAAAACACACATGTGCCCAAGCAAGTAGAAAATAATAAAGGATACCAAATCCCCTTGAAGCCACACCCTATTCAAGCTTTGAATCCTTTCGAATTCCAGAAACTACCAAAGTCATAAATTTGTTATAGTCTTGTTAATAAAAAAGGCACTACATATTTTTAGAACAAGGAAAACCATAGAGTTTGTGAATGGATAGATGTTGTGAACTCACTACCTATTGCATGAAAAGAAACCATGTCTTCATTATTAGTAACAAAATTCAAAGCTAGAATCCAAATGCCAACAATCAAATAACTGGATAGTGCATACCACCATCAAGCAATGAATTACCATTATGCCTGACAATTATTAACAAAAAGTTAGAAAATCATACTAGAATAAAAGAAAGCGTAAAATATTCAAGAAATAACAAATGTAATAACACAAAAACTAGAGAAGATTAATAACATAAAAACAAGAAGATGTAAAATAAAGAACGTGTAAAACAAAAACTTGCAAAACAAAAATGTGTAAAACAAAAACAATGAAAAATTGAGGAGTTTCTTATATAGTTAACATAGATGGAAATCTCCCCCATGACTAAGTTGAAAGGAGGAGATCCGAAATATGGAGCATGGTTGTCCATCCGATGAGGCTTTTGTTGTAATTGCTAACTTATGCTCATGGAAAGATTTGACTTATTGTATGTTGACCAGCTATTTCTTTTCTGGGCTCTCAAGTTTATAGATCATTATGGCCCCAGAAAGAAAAGTTTCATAAATTATATAAGGTCCTTCCCATAATTTCTGGAACTTCATTTGTTGAGGTACATGTCTGGGATTCCAATAGAGAACCTTATCTCTCAGTTGAAATTTGACTTTTCTAATTTTAAGGTCATAACACTTTTTGTTATAGGCCTTGTGCAACTTGTTAGATGATAGAGCCACTAATTGATTTTCATCTAGCAAGTTGAGATTCATCAATCTTTCTTTTTGTGCTAGACTCAAGTCTAGGTCAAGGTCATAGGCTGTTGATAGTGTACAGAGTTCAAATTGAATAGGGAGTGTTCATAATTTTCTGTACACAAGCTCATAGGAAGTGTAGCCTATAGAAAGTTTCCATGTTGAGCAGTAAGCCCAAAGGGCATCGTTAATTTTCATGCTCTAGTATTTCCTATATTTGCTAATAATTCTTGTTAGAATTCTTGTGATTTCCCTATTGGTAACCTTAGCTTGGCCATTGGCTTGGGGATGGTAGGGTGTGATGAGTTTATGTTCAACCCCCAAGCATTGCATGAGCTTTGAAAAGTAGTGCCTATAAAGTGAGTTTCATTATCAGAAATTAATGTACACGTCACACCAAACCTATTTAAAACATTTTTTTATACAATCTGAGTAGTAGCATAAGATGTACAATTGATGATAGTTGCTACTTCTACCCATTTCATACAATAGTCAACAATTACTATTATGTATGCCTTTTCATTTGACATGAGTGTGATGGGACCCATGAAGTCAATGCCCCAAATGTCAAAGAATTATAGTGGTTGAATGCAGTGTTGAGGTCCCTCCATTTAAGCAGTCATTCCACCATCTCATTGGCATCATTCACAAGAATGGACATATTGATGAGCATCCCTAAAAATTATTGGCCAGTAGTACCCTACCATCGGGATCTTAATGGTTGTGCATCTCCCAACATAGTGGCCTTCACAAGAACCTTCATGAGCATCTTAGAGAACACACAGTTGACCAGCATCAAGGACACACCAATGAACCAAGCCATCAGCACACATCTTGTAGATATGTCCATTAATCTTCATGAAGTGTTTTACTTGGTGAAGACATTGTTGTTTCTTTTGGTGGTCCAACCCTTGTGGCATCTCTTAAGTGAGAAGATAGGTGAGAATGTCATCATACCATTTAGGCTCATTGGGAAATTATTTAGTTATAGCCAACAAAGAGGAGTTTCATCAAGAACATATTAGATAGTGGGCTTTCTTCCTCTTTATTGTCCCATTGTAACCGAGACAAGTGATTAGCAACCACATTCTCAGTGCCTTTTCGATCTAACATCATGAGATCAAATTTCTTTAAGATCACCAAACACTATATGACATAGGGGCTCACTATTGGCTTGTTCATTAAGAGGTAGATGGCACTGTGGTTTGTATGCACAAATACTTTGTATCGAAGCACATAATGCCTAAACTTTTCTAGAGAAAATACCACTGCCATCAATTCTTTTTTTATGGTGGTGTAGTTCAATTGTGCACCCACACTACTTTGACTAATGTAGTGGATGTAATATGGATGTTTCTTCTCATCCACCTATGTAAGCATAGCTCCCAAGGCATAATTCAATGCATTTGTTATAACATGAAACAGTCCGGATGAGTTGAATGCTTGTAGGATTGGACTTTCTACAAGTTTTTCTTTTAGCTACTGGAATGCTTGTTCACATTTTGTGGCCTAGAAAAATGAAGCATCTTTCTTTATTAACTCCACCAATGGTTTTATGATCTTAGAGAAATTCTATATGAATCACTGGTAGTAGCCAATATGTCCAAGAAATGACCAAACATCTTTGATAGTTTCTAGTTAATAGGTTATTCCTTGGATGATTCTTATTTTTTCGGGGTCAACCTCAATTCGTACTTGTGATATTATATGTCCCAATACAATTCCTTCTTGGACCATTCTTTTGCTAGTTAAGCATGAGGTTTGTCTTAATAAATCATTTCAATACTTGCTCAAGGCAGTCTACAGCTTGCTCAAATGTAGCTCCATAGCTGGAGAAATCATCCATGAAGACTTCTACACCACTACCAATTTGCTATTGAAAAATGCTTAAGACCAAGCATTGAAATGTAGCAGGGGCATTGCATAGACAAAAGGCATCTTGTGATATGCAAAAGTTCCCCAAGGACTTGTGAATGTTGTTTTGGCTTAGTCTTTAGGCACAATCTGGATTTGGTTATAGCCACTATAACCATTCAGAAAACTATAGTAGTAATGCTTGGATATTGTGTCTAACAGCTATAAAGGATAGTATATGCATATGCATTGACTTCCATGATCTCAACACAACCACTATAAAGGATGTCTTCCTGCTACCCAGCATCAATCAACTCATTGACACAACTGTTGGGCACGCATTGTTATCCTTTATGGATGGATTTTTGGGATATAACCAAATAAGAATCAATCTAGAGCATCAACTCAAAACAACCTTCATAACACCTTGGGGTACGTTTTGTTATACAATGATGCCATTCGGCCTTAAGAATGCAGGTGCTACGTATCAACGAGCAATGACATACATATTTAGCAATTACATGCTTGATTTTCTCAACAATTATGTTGATGACATTGCAGTTAAATCTAAAACAACCGAAAAGCATGCAAAAGATTTGGACTTAGTTCTTAAACATTGTCTTAAACATGACCTTACACTCAACCTAAAGAAGTGTGTCTTTGGTGTTAAAATGATCAAAATTCTTGGCTTCGTGGTCTTTGAAACAGGGATACGAGTAGACCCCAATAAGGTTAAAGCAATAGCTAGTATGCAACCACCTAGGAACCTTACCGAATTACGTGGTCTGCAAGGTAGACTGCAATTCATCATATGCTTTATCGCAAAACTAACAAATAACCTAAAGCCCATGCAGCACTTACTATGAAAGAATGTGCATTTCCAGTGGACTCAACAGTGCTAGGAAGCATTTGAAAACATAAAAATGGAGCTAGCTCAATTCCCAATAGTTCATCCCCCACAAAGTGATAAACCTTTTTACATCTACCTCGCGACATCCGATACATCTATTGCATCCATGCTTTGCCAAAAATGAGAAGATGGAATCGAGATCCCTGTGTACTATTTAAGCCATGCCTTAATTACCTACGAACAATGTTACAACGACGTGGAGAGATCATGTCTTGTCCTAGTCATTTCCTTGAAGAAGTGGCGACATTATCTCTTCCGTAACCAAGTCTATATCATTTGCAAAGATAATGTGCTTCGAGCTATCACTAACAACATCTATGAATCAAGTAGGATAGCTAGATGGAAAGCGATGATCATGAAGTTTAACCTACGCTATGTAACTCAATCCTCCACTAAAGTTCAAGCAATAGTCAATCAATTGACTGCCTCGCCAACACAAGATCAAGCGATAATCAATCCTGAATTCCCTGATGAAAGTATCAACAGCATCAACATTGTACCTCATAGCTATGATGCAATCCTTTACTTTGATGGAGCTTCAACTTCTCGAGGAGGGAGCGCTACAGCCATCATAATGTATCCCTCTAGAGAAATTTGTCCCCTTGCCTATCAACTAACCTTCCCTTGTACTAACAACATGGTAGAGTACGAAGGTCTTCTTAGAGGTCTTATAGCATCACTAACTTCAAGAATCACACATCTTGTAGTTCGAGGTGACTCACAGTTAGTAATCAATCAAGTCACAGAGGTTTACGCATGCAAGGCTCCTCATTTGCAATCATACTGTGACCTAACTAAACACTTGCTAAAACAATTGATCAACGTAGATGTGCAACATATTCTTAGGAATGAAAATACCATCGCCGATGCACTTGTTACACTAGCCTTAAACATGACACCTAAGATGTTCCATGTGTTACCTAGTTCCATAACAAATTGTGCCAAACCTATAACCAACACTCCTGATGAAATACCCATAGCATCTGTCAGTACTACACAAGCAATAGAATGGTATGATGACATAAAAGAGTACCTTCTACAAGGCGAACTACCACAACATTTGATGAGTGCTCAAAAATACGTAGTGCAAAAACGCTCTCGAAAATATGCATTAATAGGAGATACCTTGTGTCACAGATCCTATGAAGGCATTCTATTAGTGTGCATCAGTAGCATCGATGGCCAAAAGATCATGGAACAGATTCACGAAGGACTTTGTGGAGGGCATATAGCACCCAAAGCAATGACAACGAAAATTAGACGTTTGAGCTACTACTAGCCACACATGGAGTACAATTGCTTCTCCAAGGTCAGGAAATGTAACATTTGCCAAAGGCATGGTAACCAAATACACATACCACCTAATGAGTTGCATACTACAAAAATCACATGGCCATTCCAAAAATGGGGATTAGACATCATTGGGCTGATAACACCACCATCTTCAGCAGGACATAGCTTCATCATCACCACAACCGAATATTTTACAAAATGGGTAGAAGCTATTCCCCTTAGGAAAACATGTCTAAACATGTTTGCAATTTCATATTAGAAAACATCGTGACCCACTTTGGTATCTCGATGACCATAGTTACCGATAATGAACCACAGTTCAGCAGCGACGATACTAAAAGCTTCTATGAAAGCCTAAGTATTAAACAATTGTTTTCATCACCATACTACCCACAGAGCAATGGTCAAGCAAAGTCTATGAAAAAAATGATCATCATGGTGCTCAAAAAGATGTTGAACCAGAGCAAGAGATGATGGCATGAGCAGTTAATCTATGTGTTATGGGCATATCAAACAACGCATCAAACATCCACAAGTAAAACACCATATAGCCTTGTATACAGGTCTAAAGTTGTGTTACCTTTGGAGTTACAGGTTTCCTCATTGTGGATAACACTCTCTAGCCTCCTTGATGAAGGTCAGAACAACAAGCTGCGCATTATTGACCTTGACTCGGTGGAAGAAGAAAGGGCATGAGCACTTGATCAAATCGAATGGTATCAAAGATAACAACAGCGACATCATCAACACAATCCACATAAGCACCTAATCAAGGAAGGTGACCTAGTTCTCAAGGTGGTTTGCAAACACTCGGACAAATTCTCAGCTAACTGGGAAGAGCTTTACTTAGTCACCAAAGCATATGACAATGAGGCATTCAAACTCATCGACATGGACGGAAACAAGTTCGCCAATCCTACAAATCACGTGTACCTGAAATCATTCTACGTCTTATGAGCTCAAGGTATGTATCGGTCTTGGCATCATGACCTAAAACTAATACCACAGAACAGTCCGAGAGCTATGACTTAAAACTATCACCATAGAATGTCCTAGCATCATGATAGTAAATCGACATCACAAAGCTCTATCTGGTCTGACACTAAACTACCACGCTTGTCCATCAAGGTTCACTAAGACTATAAACTAGCGTGCCTCTTCATAGTCTACCATGACTATAAACTAGCACTGCATCATCCACTACGATGATAAATTGGTGACGTCCAAAGGATTATGACATGAAACTAATCCATAACAATCTACTAAGACTACAAACTGGCGACCTCATCAACAACCTGGTGTCATTTGAAAAGACATGCCACTGCGGTCAGCTATACATGCTCACCAAAAAAAAACCTGCCGCCTAATTTATCACATAGACCTAGATGAAACTGATGTTGTTCAAGATTTTTTTTGCCTTGAGACTCCACATGATGGCTCCATTTCGTCAGCTACATTCAAGTTTAAAGTGTTTAACTAACTAAATCATTTTCTGTTTTCTTGTCCTCTTGGAGTTGTGTTTGCAGGATGACATGCTTGAGGCATTCGTGCACAGATGCACTTCATCATGATAACAGGGTATCACATTCTCCCTGATGCATGTAACTGGGTTAATCAATCTGTTCATGAGTACATTCCCAACTCCTGATATATCCCCTATTTTCCTATCATGTCCCAATTATCCTATTCGATTACACCCCTAGATACATTCCACTCAGCTCAACACTCTTGATACACTGTTGCATACTATGATTCTCCAA
>MNCI01015288.1:142038-171796 GCA_015680685.1 Gnetum montanum
CTCTAGAGAACGTACCTCCTATGTCTTGGCTCTGAGTCTGCTGAATGTTGGCAATGGACAAAGACCAATGACACAACTTGCTCATGCGAGAGCATTCCTCTCCCACAATTCTGGCAATACTTATAATCCTTGATCATCTTTTGATTTCCCTGGTTATAACCAATCCCCTTGCATCTTGAACTTCATTTCCCCAATCCCTTGGACGTTCGAACATAGTGTGATGACATCCGGCCAGGGGCCAACGAACAATGCTTGGTACTTGGTTGTTCATGGTGTTTTGTACTTCTTTGTCAACACCTCTTGGGTGGAATCCTCTAGACGTCAACAAAGAGGGGCCAATGAAACACCACAAAATTTCAGCTTAACACTTTGAAACAAGAATGACTCAAGCCCCTTTCGGCATTCAGGAGGAAAAAATTGACTAAGGCATGGAACTCACACCTGGCTTGTTCAAGGCATCTTGCTCATGCTGTCAAGCTAGCTTGCCCTCAATGTGACCAACCCTGATAGCTTCCAAATCAGGTCAAAATGATCCTAATTTGAATGGGCAAGGCCCCCTTGGGGCCCACTGATGACTACTCCAAGTTTCAGCATCCAGAGCCCAAGATTTCAACTCAAAATTACATAAATCTTGCTACTCATGCTGAGGTCACACCCAGCTCACGCTGGTAGCGTAAATCCAGCATGAGTAACACAAATGATTGCTTCAAAACAGTGTCAAAATAGCTTGATTTTGAGGGTACAAGGCCCCCTAGAGGTCCACTAATGATTGCTTCAGGTCCCATCCCTTAGAATTCTAATTTTAGTCTCGAACATACATCATTTTTAGTGCTCATGCCCAAGTCACACTGAGGTCACACTGGAGTCATGCCCAGCTCACGCTAACAGCGTGAGCCTAGCGTGAGTTGCTAAAATGACCTGGATCAAGGCATAAATAGGCTCAGATTCAGCGTGCAGGTCATCCCCAAGGGCAGGTAGCAGTTCCACTTGAAAGATAGATCTCAAAAATCAAGATTTGGTGTGAAATATACCATCACAGCTTGCTCACACCTAGGCCACGCTAATAGCATGAGCCCAGCGTGAGTTGCCAAAAGTGGCCTAAATCCAAGCACTGACAGGCTCAAATTAAACATGCAGGACATCCTCAAGGTCAAGTAGCAGTTACACTTCAAAAATAGGTCTTAAAGGTGGAATTTTGACACAAAACGCATCATTGTTAGTCATGCACGCTGAGCTCACGCTCATAGCGTGAGTCCAGCATGAGCACTGGTCACGACCAAGCAAAAGCACTTCAGATGCACGTTGAGGGCATGCCATGATAAGATCAACCCATGCTGGCAACCTTGGTGAAGCAAAAAACATATTCAGCAGCAATCAGTCCACAGATTCAGAAATCCCAAGTGAGCCGAAGATAAATGCTCTTGTTGTACATTATCAATCATTGTAAATTTTTCACATTTTTGAGCTGGTTAAGCTCTTACGCTACAGATTGTACATGCTTCTATGAGTGTGAGACAACTTGCACAAGCTAAAACAGATTGTAAGATATAGTGTATCTGGTCTAGAACGTAGTCTGCCCATGTACACCTATCACGCGATCCATTTTTCTCTCATCTCACAGCCATTAACCTCATTCACAAATCCTACTCCCGAGCCTAGTAAAATGTATAAATACCCTGTTCATTGACATAAACGGGGTTGGAAATTTTTCAAAAAGGATGACCTAAAGAGCATTAACTAGAAACCTTGGATGCTCGAGCCCACGCGATCCCTAGCACTTGAGCATCTACAAATGCTTCATCCTTCATCCCGGGGCTTGACGCTTGACTTGCCATCTACGCACGTAGCTGCGTTTTGACCAATGCACTTTATTCTCTAAATCAATACAATACAGTCTTTTTCCTTCCATTACACTGTTTACATTATTCTGGTTCATTGCATTATTTACATTATTCTAGTTCATTGCACTATTTATATTATTCTGGTTCATTGTTTTACATTTGCATCATTCTAGTCTATTCTTACGTTACATCTACGCTATGTTTACATATTCGTGTTACGTTTGTTACGATAACCCCAGTGCAAGCCATAGCTTACACTCAGGGAAGTCCTTGGTTGATTTTTGTGCAGACCATCCAAGGCACTCTACCTTCATTTTTCTAGCTTGCCCTCACGCGAAGGCAGGGTTAGCTATATCTCTCCAGAGATCTTTTGGCATTTGTTTTCCTCTAGCCTTACGTCGACGATTTCGAACAGTACAATCACTAGGATTCATTTTTATTCTTGTCACACTACTGTGCTTAGGTACATTAGTATTTGAACAAAGATCCGTACACACTCAAACTCTTGCTATGGGCACTCAGAAAATATTCTAACTCTAGAAAAACAAACTGCAAGAGCTTCACTACTCTATGTAAAAGACTAAAAAAACTCATCTAAAAATGTCTAAAAATCATGAGCTTGATCATTATATTTATATGCTAGCATATACCCTATGATATCAAATATTCAATAATGCATCTTGGCCTCAGATATTAGGTATCTGATATCAGAGCATGTCAAAACATGATTCATCATTTAGCAACCTTATTAGCCTTATTACATAATGCATCTCGCAACAAGGAATGCATCATTCAGAGAATGAGACTTAGGATAAGCCATTCTTTTTTGAATGTAATCAATTACTATTACATTAAAGATGTCTTGCAAATGACATTCCTCCAAATGATATGGTAGTTTCATTGATGCTGCTATCCATTAATTTTATCCAGAGGTTCCTTTGGAGCTTATTTGATGCCAATGAAAGACATCATGATCATACTTTGAGGTACATTGAACTTAAAATATTAAATGAAGGCTATAAGTAGTTTTTCTAGAAAGGTAATAGATGCATGTGCTAGAGACCTATACCATTCCAAAGCTCTTCTAGATAAAGAATTTGAGAAGCATCTCAACTTAATGTGTGAATAAGGAGCCAAAAGCATGCCTTCATTTTTGAATGTGACCACATGATTCATGGAGTCTCTTGTTTCATCATTGTAATTAGTAAAAATATGTAGTAAAAATTTCTTAGATAGGATTGACAAAGGAATTGCAGAGGTGATGGAATAACTTAAGATCTTGTTCAAGGAAATAGGAGAATGTCCTTGCAAGTTGATCAAATTTGTTGTTTTGTCTTTGTTATTTTGAAGAGGGAGCATCATGTCATTTAGTAATGTAAGCATCTATGAATTTGTTCTAGGAGAATTGATGATAGATGGAACCATAATAATAGATGAAGAGATTAAGGGATGACACACATAGGAAATGGATTTAAAAATTGTAGGAGCAGGTATACCAACAGAGATTGGATTGGATGAGTATACAAGAAATGAGAATATGCTAGTAGATTAGGGAATGCTAAATGGCTATGAAGTAGGATAAGAAAGTGAAAAAGGCTTGAATGAAGGTATGGTAAGTTGTGTTTGAAGAATGGAGTGGATAATTCCAAAGGATGGAATAAAGGATTGGAAAATGAAATGTGGATTACTAACATTGTTAGGTGGAAATAGCTAGTATGGTGAAACAAAAGTTGTAGGAAGGTTGAATGGTTCAGTGGTGAGTGGAACAGATCCAACTACAACATTCTAAGAAATTGAAATGTTGATGTTATGAATGTGATGAAAGTGAGGGTTACTTTTACCAAGCTCCTTTTTTGGTTGCTCTTAACCTTCATCTCTAAAATGGATATTTGACTTGAAGACAACACTTCCTTTCCTTACTCTGAGAGTCATGTATATATTAAGAGGTTGATCTAGGATGCTTTTCATCCTAGCTTCTTTGATCTATAGGTGAAAATGTTCCTACATCTTCTCTTTCTCCATGATGAATTTTGCTATCTCCTTAGCTTCATCATTATCTAGTTCAATTAGATTATTTTGATGATGAAGAAAAGGTGGTAGATCATTAGCATTCTTACACCCTACCATAAGCTTGAACATGTCAGGTGTGAGAACGTAGCCCAACTCCCATTTGGCACAAGCTCTTTTATAGTCCTTCAAGCTCAATCCATTTGAAAACCCTTGATTTCTACTTAACTCCATTAGTTTTTGAATTTTGAAGGAGCTTGAATAAGATGATGATGCCATAGTAGCAACTGTGAAAATGTTGTGACTTCATAGGATTATTACCAATGTGTCGATTTATCCCTGAAAATAGGTTTGTACTTGAAACAAAAGATTAAATGCTTTGGTTTCAAAGAGAACATTGAAATTGCATAGAAATATTGTGACATTAATATTTTAATGTGACACATCAGTGAGAATTAAACAATAGGAAAATCCTAGAATTAACATTATAGTCATAGGTAGAATAACATGGTATCAGTGTATCGATGTAGCATGTTGATGAGTAGCTTGTATTCCCTACACCCAACCATATGAATCACTAGTATGTATGTGCAATATGGTTGAATTCTATAGACTTTGTTTATCTAGATGGCCTATATCCTTATATGGTGAAAGGTGTGATTTACTAATCATTATCTTCATGATTAACACTTATGTTAATCTGTTGGTATGGTTAAGTGTGATTAAGGTGTGAGATATTTATTTTTATAATTTTTATTATTTTCTATGTTTGTGAAATGATTAAATAAACAAAGTTCTAATATTTAAATTAAAAAATTAATTAACTAAACTATCCTAAATGTGGACCATTTGTTTCCACTTTCTATACATATCATGAATGTATATCAACACTATTGGATTACTAAGTGTCTACCTTTCAGCATACCAAGTATCCAATACTAGGATTACCGAACGTTATTATATTATGTTCAAAGTGGTCGTACTCACATTAATTATGAATTACAATATCAAATGTTTAATAATGAAAAAGTAAATTACATTTAAAGTAAATTACTAAAAAGTAAAGTTAAACTAATCCAAGTACTACAATGCATAGAAGAAATTTTGATTTTATTACTGTTCATGCAACTGTGTCTAAGTACATATTGCATTCGAATAAAATGTAGTACAATCAATTTGATTGATGATGTAGGCACTCAAAGGAAAAATTTTACTAACTTCTACAGAAATAAACTACAAGAGTTTGGCTAAGGTAATGACCAAACAATGTCATAAATGTGGCAAGTGCACATACTTATAAATGTAACAACTAGATTAGTGTCAATGCACATGCATCAATGCATCCTAGGATGCATCGATGGGGATGCATTAGTAGGTCTAATCAACATAGTTTCCTTATTTGATATTTTATCATATCCCCATAATTAACTAAAAATTTTTCTTAAGTGAATAAAAATGGAATCATGCTTTTTATAAAATTTGGAGAAATATGGGACTAACTCTTGTGTGCCATGTGGTATGTCTTATAAAATTGATGTAATTTTACAAGGAATAATAATACTTGAACAAAACTTTATAGGTTCCTGTTGAATAAATAAAAATAGGATTAGGTCTTTATACCTTACTTGGAGGTAGAGGCTCATGTGATGCAAAATGTTCTTCATCATGTTCTAATGTTGTTGAAGGCCTTGGCTATGCTACTACTATTCCTAAAAACTTAAAGGCATCCAAGAGGACCTTCATTTTCTTCTCTTTTCCATGTGGATCATGAAGGGTCTAGTATGCTTTACCTAGATGTGCCAATGTTGGAATATCCCATGGGTATGGCAGTGTTAAGAACATCTTGTTCACATTGATGAACCAAGCTATGAATTATTTACATTCAAGGTCAAGCATACAAACAAGGTTTTGCAGCTTCTAGAAGATAGTTATTCTCCTAGCCACATTCTCAACAACAAATCTTTAATTATTGAATATGCTCTTAATAACCTCAAGCTCAATATTAGTCACTTTCAACTTTTTCTTGGTCTCCTTTGTAGCTTGAACTCTATCTCATAAGGGAGGTAAGAGCTGGTCCCCTGTTTCTCCAATTCTATCCTAAATCTTTTCATAACTAGCATTGTCAAGTTTTCATATCGAAGGTTGGTAAGCTTGATGTACTTAGTCATCTCTTTGATTTACAACTCCTTAAAGTGAATTTCTACTTGATTATATGTGTTGAGTTCATCAAAGATGGGTAGCCTTGCATCACCTCTCTACCATAGTTTCTAAATGGCCTCATTCACCTTTACCTTGGCCAACTTGATTTCCTTCTCATTGACCTCTTTAAGCATCCTAATCTGGTTCATGTAGCGATTTTTTACTCTTTCATACTTTAGGACTTCATTCTTCTAGGCAATCACCTTAATCACAATCTTTTAGTAAAGGGTATGAACCTCTTATATTAAGAGATTTCTATTTTCTATGGCCAACCTCCTCATATCCAAGTTTATCTTGGCAAGTTATTCCTATTGTTGATGAATATACTTCACTATTTAATCTTTCTGTTGCTCAGAAATTTTCAAGCAATGGTTCTCATGCGTTAGTACTAGGTTTTCTTTGTGAACTTGAGAGAGGTCATGGTCAATATTGTTGATCATTACGTCTAACAGTGATGCCTTAAAGATTATCATCTCCTTCACATTCTCAGCCTCTTAATATTTTTGGTTAAGCTATTGAAAATATTCATTCCTTGTGAGTTCTAGCGTAAGAATGGATGGATCCAAGAGATGGGCTCTAAGTTTTACAACTTTAGCAGCCAATCATTGATTACTGGTGATGGGCTCTTATAGTTGTGCATGGCAATTAGTAGCTTTCCCTGCATCTCTAGTAGCTACAACTAAATGACTAATATATCTTTTAGGAGATCAAAGAACTTTGAAATTAGTTGTCCAATTTTCACTATTTGTTCCAACACTTTCTTATATTGGGCAACACTAATCCTTTTGCTCCCTGCTTCTGTTAATTCTTGCATGTCTACCATGGTAAGGACAGACGCAATAGAAGCACTTAGAGCTTCTCCAACATATTCTTCTACCATCTCTACTATTTTCTGTGGACCCTTGTGTGGCATAACTAGGATTGTTTCTCCTTCACCTTCTTTTAGCATCATAGACAAGGCTATTGCATTTCTAGATATTTTGAGAAATTCTTGTCTTGGAATGGACATAGAAACTTCTCTAGCATTAGGGTTAGAGCAAATAGATATATGGTTCCTTTGTGTTGAGAACAGTGATGTCATTTCACTATCTAGCTAAATGATGGTTCTTGTGCCCTCATTTAGGTGGCTCGTGATTGAGTGGTAGATTGAAGATTTTTTACTATCTTCAGAGGTTTGCTATTGTCATAGCTACTACTCTCTAAGCTTTTGTAGTCTTTCGATAGCTGTCAACATTTTTGTTGTTATCTCTAGTGCTATATGTGATGATGGTGATGGTTTCTCCTCTTCTTGAAGTTTCACAAGAGCTTTATCCTTCATCATCTCCTACTAGGATGTGGCAAGAGGCCTACGAATCATATCATTCGAGTAGTGGGATATGCCCCCCTTTTGCAAATTTTTTTAATTAATTATGGGAATGAGAGTATCTTCTTACCATTCTCATTTTCCTTAAAATGTTTTTCAATCTCCAAGAAAATAAGTTATGGCAGGTTAATTGGGAATTTTTCACTTTGAGTTGTGCATGCTCAAGTGGAGAAGGTTGTGATCTTTCTTGGCCTCACCGTTAGATTAAGGTAATAGGCTACAATTTTGAAATATGTTTATTCCACCTTGATGAGGGTACTATACTCCTTACAATCCACTCCATAGCACTGTTGAATCCACTCCTTTTTAGCCTTTAGATCCACATGAGTGGAGATCTCCACCAACTTTGCCCTAGTGTTAGGTAACCCGAGAGCTTCTATTATAGCCTCAACTAAATAGTAGATGGTAATGTCCATTATTTTAATAGTGGTATCTCCTTGTCAATTATTCTATAAGAGGTAGGATTCCCCCATGTACCATTTTCCACTATTAGAGAGAACGGGCCATAGTGGAAACCCTTATAGTTGTGTTCAAATCTATGTTGGCACAAACTCTAGGAATGGTCCAAAGTTCAGGTCATGTAAGATGGAGCTCTAAATCTCTTTTTTTTAGACCTTTTCTAGGCAAGCTTTTGTAAGTGTGACCTCTAAATTAGTTCTTGGCCTTAGAACTTCATCTTGCATGGATTGGCCTATTTCTTTTGTAGGAATTTGTCAAATAAATTCCACCTTAGGCTCCTCCCATCAATGCTTGGTAGCATGAGTAGCTTTGGTTGCTTACTCCTAGGATTGTTGATGTTATCATTTTTGTTAGCCCATTCCTCCTCATGCTCACTTTTCCCTAGGCTATGATGGCCTTCCTGCCTCCAATCCTCTTTTGGGTGCCATCTAGGATTAGTTCTTAGGCATAACCTTTGTTTCTTTAAATACTTTTCTTTGTTTGATTGATTTATGTTTATTATTAGACATTGGGGTTTCATTGTTAAGTCCTTTTTTAGTGATCATAGGCTTATTATATTATCTTTTTATCTTTTTATTTACATTCTAACTAAGGTTAATTGTTGATATTATGTCTTGTGATGATTAATTTAATATTATTTTAGTATCTTATTCATGGGGATATAGAAAAAGCTTTTGTAAAACCCTAGTATTTAATGCCCCCATGACATAAAGCATATTTTCAATAGGGTAAGGATTGAAGAACAGGTGAAATTGGATAAATAGTTTGAAAGTTAGGGTTCTTGGAAGGTTCTTTAACTTTAAAAAATGGCAACACCTTCTCTAGCATTTGGAATAAATGGTGAAATTTTGAGATAAGTTTCACACATATATATAGTATTTTTGGTATGCATCAATGGGGCTACATCATAGTTGGTCATAGTTCTATTTATCACTTAAAATATTGAGGAATGTCAAATGCTTTTAGAGTTGAAATAAGAGTCAAATAAAAGTCAAATGACTAGAGAATCATAGAAATAACATGAAAGAGGGTATGGTTCACCAAATAGAAGTTATTAGAGCACATGGGATGAGTTCTTGGAGAATGTTCTGATGTTAGAATAGTGTAAAAACTAGATGAAGGCTATCAAGATGATCAAGTGTGTAATCAAGATATGATTAGGGAATTGAACTTTAGATAGACCAAAAAAGATGCAAGTGGGTCCTCCCCAAAGTAGGAGTATGCCTAATATGCCCTTGCATAACCTCATCATAAGAAGTTCATATGCACCTAGGATTATGAATGGTTGTTTTAAGTTAAGTTAAATTTAATACCCATATAAGGAATTATCTTAGGATAATGTGGACTAGAAAAAAACTATCAATTTACCATGGTGTGAGGTAGTGATGTGATAGAAGGTAAAGTAAGTGAGTGGTAGATAGAGAAAAATGGATAGGTAATCCTCATCTTGGCCACATAAGATCCTTGATGAATTACGTTATTAAGATGATTTAATACCAATTTTTTCCAAGTCTCAACCAAGTTCATTCTAATTATAGTAGCCTGACATTAACATATTCCTCCTCTTCTACTATTAAAAGCCTATGAGAACTATAGAGGACAATCATCACTCCAAGAAAAGAAGAAAAGAGAATAAGAAAGTAGGTAGAGCCTTAGTTAGAGGGATGCCTTTAGGCATGGGTAACATGTCTTTTTAGTCTCATAACAAGTGCTTGTGGCCCATAAAATTATCTAAGTAATATGCTTTGAATTTCCATTATTATTGTATTTTTTCTTGTATGGAAAGCACACCATGTAAATACATGCTTCCTTTTATGCTTGATAATAGGAGTGATGATATACTAATGAGGATATATAAAAATTAAGAAGGGATTTGAGAAAAGAACATAACAAATCCCCTTGAGGTCACACCCTTTTTAATTCCTACTTGGTCCTTTCCTAGTTCATTAGGTAACAAGATCATATGTTACTTTTAGTTTTAATGTGAAAGAACCTCCATGATTCCATGATGTAGAGTCCACATGGAACAAATGAAATGGACGGATATCATGAACCCAATACCTGATACCACTAGAAAATTGATCTACTATTAGTAGAGAACATAATCTAAGGATAAATTTGGCCTTTTGTTAATCAATCATAATTTTGATAGCTACATTTAACAATTTTTAAAATTCGTAGTAGTAATGGGAGAAAATCTAATATTTTAAATAAAACACAATAAAAATGATAGTAAAATGGTAAGACAATAATAAATAATAAAGAAAAATAAAAATATAGAAATAATCAATAAAATATCAAGAAAATGAAAAACATAAAAGGAATGTTATCAAATAAAAAAAAAAGAAAAATCCTTTATTCTCTTCAAGATTTATGATACTTGGATATCTCCCCCATGACTAAGTTGGAAGAAAAAGATTCAAAAAATGAAGTGTGCTTGTTCTTGGTTAGAGGCGTTAGTATTATTGGTGGTTGCTTAGGATTCCATGAATGATTTAAGTTGCTAGAAGTTGACTAACATGTGCTTTTGAGGGCTTGTTGAATGGTAAATTATCATAGCCCTAGAAGGAAAGGTTAAATGGATAATGTAAGGACATTTCCATAATGTCCGGAACTTAGTTCATGACATCCCATGCATGGGATTCCAATAGAAAACCTTGTCTCCTAGTTTGAACATAACTTTTCTTATCCATACATCATGATATTGTTTACTATGTGCCTTGTGTACTTCATCCATCATTAGTACTACTCTTTGGATTTTATCTAGCATGTTAAGCATCATGAGTCATTATTTTTATGCTAGGTTAATATCTATGTTAAGTTCATAGGTAGTTGTAAGTGTATGAAGTTCAATTTGAATTGGAAGTTTAGGTAACTTTTTGTAGACTAATTCATGGGGAGAGTAGCCTATAGGAAGTTTCTATGTTGAGCAATATGCCCAAAGGGCATCATTGTGTTTGGTGCTCCAATTGTTTCCATATCTAATGATGGTTTGCATTATAATTCTTGTGATTTTCCTATTGGTGACCTCTACTTGACCATTGGCTTGCAGGTGATAAGGTGTTGTGCATTTATGATTTAGCCCTAAGAATTGCATTAACTTGCAGAAAGTAGAACTTGTGAAATCTATTATGTTATTAAAAATTAGTGATCTAGGAATACCAAACATGTTTGCCACCTATTGTGAAAAAATTGGGCTACTGTGGTAGATGTATAATCAAATATGGCTACAATTTTTGGCCTCTTGGTACAATAGTCAATAGCAATAATAATGTAGGCTTTTCCATTGGACATGGAAGTTATACATTCCATGAAGTCAATATTCCAAACATCAAAAGGCTCCATGAAGTTCTACCAGTGGTTTGATGATTTTAAATAAATTTTTATGAAGTGCCTATAGTAACCTATATGACCAAGGAATTACCTTACATCTTTGATAGTTTAAGGTTGTCTAGTTATTTCTTGAAAGATCCTTACTTTTTCAGGATCCACTTCAATTTCTTTTCTTGAAATCTTATGCCCCAAGAGAATGTCATCTTGGATCATCAAGTGGCTCTTTTACCAATTAAGATATACGATTGTTTATATACATCATTTGAGTACCTATGCAAGATGGTCTAATGCCTACTCAAAGTCAGTACAATAGGTGGAGAAGCCATACATGAATACTTACACATCACTACCAATTTAATACTAAAATATGCTTAGGACTAAGCATTGGAAAGTTCTAGAAGTATTACAGAGGCCAAAGTACATCTTTTCATATGCAAAGTTCCCCTAAAGACTTGTGAAAGTTGTCTTAGCCTAGTCTTCTAGTGTAATTTGGATTTGGTTGTAGTCACTATACCCATCTAAAAAACGATAGTAATTATTTCTAACAATTTTATCCAATACTTGAACCACTAATGGAAACAAAAAATGATCTTTAAATGGGACCATATTCAATAGCCTAAAGTCTATATAGACCTACCATTATCCTTTTTTCATTGGCACAATAATGAATGGGCTTATCCACTACCTTTCTACCATAGAATAGATGATTCCTACATGAAGAAGTTTTTCAACATAATTTTTAACAACTTGTTTTAGCTTTGGATTCAACCTTCTCTATGGTTGACTTTTGGATCTAATGGTGGAGTCTATATAGATCTGATATTGGTAGCTACATAGATCTATTCCAATTAATTCATCATATAATCAAGAAAAGGTTGTCTACCATTTTTTCATATCTGTTAGTAGCCTTCCTTTCTATTCTTTAGTGAGATTATCATTGATAATTACTATATTACCATTATTAAGAAATACATAATCCAATTTTGTTTGGAAAGATTTGAATTCAAAGGGTTTCTGTTTAAAATTCTCAGGGATTTGTAACTCTCCCCAATCCATTTCTACTTTTGTGTGGAAGAGTTGGCTTTGAATTTTCTCCATTTCATCCATATTATCGACATAAGCACTTGTAAGAAGATTAACTAGTTCCATACACATTGTTGAATTAGAGCTATCATTTATTGTCAGCCACTGTGTATCTCCGTGTTTTGTGGCTAATACATATAGGCACCTTTGAATGTTTGATGTTTCAGCATACTTCTTGCATGTTGTGATAAAGGTGTTTTTAATTATCCATATTTTCTATATGTAGTGGCACCCTATGTTTCTATATGTGATGCATGAAACCCTCCTCTTCTTTAATTTTCTAAATTCATTTTCTTTAGATATTTCCAAGAAAATATCTATGATTCCTAGCTTGGCATCAATTGTGCTTAGCCAAGCCCTTCCCATGATGATTGGTAAGTCCTCCTTATAGTTTTCTACATGGATTACCAAGAAATCTACTATATAAGATCATCCACAAACGGTGGTTACAAGGGAACAATGATGCATTAATCAATGAGCTCTAACCTAACATTACATTTTTGTAGTAAAGGAAAGTTTCAAGTTTTGTACATCTCTTGGGAGATTAAGTTTACTCTAGAACCTAAGTTTAGTAAAGATTTACATGGCTTATTTCTTGTAATCTATAAGTATATTAGGGAACTTCTAGGATTATATGTTTTCCTAGAAATGTGTCCTACCTTAATCTAGTTAGTAACTACATGTGTTAACATGACAATATGCACATTTTGGGACCTTTGATTTAAAGGTAGCTTGATAGTAATTTCTAAAATAGTTTGTAGAAGGTTAGCAACCATACCTACCATGCAAGGATTTAGGTAAACTAATGGGTCTAAAGAAAGGCCTTTTCCAAGGCTTACACTCAAATCCACTCAAATTTTAATCTAGCTATAAGTTCACGACACTCGTTGCATTGTGTTGCTAAGGTTGTAATGGGATTTCACCTTACATAGGTAGTGCATGTAGTAAAGGAGTAAAATTGGAAGGTACAGGGTGAGATGGTGGATAATGAGAAGAATAAGTAAAAAGACATTCAACTTGTGGAGTGGATGTTCTATGATATTCATGGGGATAATAGTTATGGAAGAAGAAAGCATGGCTTATAGAGCCACAAGAAGATACAGGTTGTTGGACATAATAAGCATACAAGTCTAGTTAAAGGCAAGGATCTTATTACCTTAGTGGTGGCATCCCTCATGAATGTGAGTTTTTCCATTGATGATAATGATTTTGAGGTTGAGGTGATGCTCCACTTGAATAATACTATGGTTGATGGAATTGCTATCGATAATTCCCTTGTGAACAAGACAATCTTTTAAGTGGCTACCTTTTGTAAACTTTGGATCTAAAGAATACACACCAAATCCTTATAAGTGTGAAAACATAGGACAACATCCCTTGGGATGTTCATATTAGCATATGTGACATCCTTCTTCATCTATTTCAAAATCTACAACCTCATCAATTGATGCAGCCTTACCTTTTTACTAATAATAGTCCTTACTTACATCCTTTCTTCTTCTTATGTCCCTATCTTAGTTCCACTACTCTATTTTCTCCTCCATAATCCTTAAAGTGGTTTGGAACTTCTCATCCAAGAAGTCCTACATTTTGTCTACCTTAGCTGATATCTCTTTAACAAATTTTTGAATTAATAAGGTTTTCCTTTATAACACTTCATCTAGTGTTGCTTTCTTAGGATCATTGAAACATACCTCCCTTTTGCAAAGGAAGGAATCTCTATTGTACTCTTTTTTACTTTTTCTTTTTTTAAGTTCTTCTTCCTTGAACACTTGATCAATGACCCTTTGAATCTGATGGACCCTCATCATTGATAATTTTCCTTAAGCATAAACCCCAAGAGTCTCTCTAGTTTTGTTTCTGAGCCCATCTATCATGTGGCAAAGCTGTTCCATTTGAGAAAAACCATGATCTAGGCATCAATGCAAAAGAGAGTAATACAAACCTAAGGCTGCATCAAGGAATTCATGATTGTATTATTTCCACTGTTGGATTTTTTTTCTCAAGTTGTACATTCTAGGATATTCTTGATACTAATCATTCAATAGCTCTATCATTATACTCCATCTACAGATAGATTCCAACTTCAAGGATTGGTACCAATTTTCAACTTCTTCGATGAGTATCTTGGGGAATAATTTGTATTTTGCCACTTGTTTTTAATATTTTGCAACATGTAACTATCATGGAAGGCTTGTAAATGATGTTGTGGATCAGCATTATATGCTCCCTCAAACTTAGGGATGGTGTTCATATCAAGCCATTTGATTTGCCTATCCCTTTTATGCCTAGTAAGAATATGAACTACTTATAAAATATTGATCATACTTCTAGTATCAAGTAGCAGTTCATCATAGTCATTATATTTATAGTGGCCCCTATCTTGTTCATGTGTCTGCTATGCCTTCTTTCCTAATGATGCTCCTCTTCTTCTTACTATTGTCTATGCTCTCTTATTCCATATCTATGATGGGGCTTTCAATCATCTCCATCTTAGCCTCAATCATTTTTCCTTCTATCTTAGTCATGTTCAACCTTGTTAAAATTTGACAATGAAGAGGATGGTAAAGGTAGAGGACTAGGAGAGCGATGCCAACTTGCCCATCTTCTTTAGTCCCTTGGTTGTTCTCTTGGTGAGTAGTTAATAGATCTTGACATTAAGGCTCCCCTAGTTCTAGAACTAGTTCTCCCTTCACCTTGGTTATGTACCAAGGTTAATTGTAATCATTTTTGAGTTATGTCATTCTCACCAAAGCAAGGAGGACCTTGATGTTGAGATCACCCAAATAAAAATTTCTGGTCCTCCTTTTGTGATTGCAGAAACAATGAGATCAAAACCTTTTTATTCTTGGACACTTCATGACATCCATTTATGCATTGATCTTTCTTAAGCTAGGCCTTTTTTGTTAATTATCTATAGAGATATACTCCATTACTTGGTAATTTGGACCTACTCGTTCAAGCCTTAGTTTCATAAGAGCTATCATGAGCATTAAAGGAATAGAATGATTAGGAGGCAACACAACGTTACCCTCTAAATCTCTTTGGTGTACCTATTAATCCTGATGGAGGATGAAGTTGAAGATTGGATAATAGAAATTTGAATATGCATAGAAAACCTTCAGTTGTTGAGGTGTCTCACTAGCATTTCTTCTAAATTTATCATGTTGCTATTTAGAGTTATTGATAAGTGATGAATCATTCTTGTGAGAAGAAGACATATTACTTTATTTTGATATAGTGTGCCTTAATAAAATATTATTATTATTATTATTATATTTTTGAAATATTATGCATTATTTACTTTTATAATAACTTTTTATGATTTCACTATCTAACAACACTTGGTGCACTTAGCTAAAATAAGTCCTTGACAATGATGCTAATGATGAGTAGCCAGTATTCGCTATATAACCATATCACTAGCATGGATGTGTGATTTGGTCGAATACTGTGAACTTCATTTACCTAAGTGGCTTACATCCTTAGATGATGAAAGACATGGTTTACTAATCATTTTCTTCCCAATTAACACTTATGTTAATTTGCTAGTATGATTAAGTATGATTGAGATATGAGATATTTATTTTTAGAATTTTTATTAATTTCTATATTTATGAAATGATTAAAAAAAGATATAATATTTGAATTAACTAAACTATCCTAAATGTAAAGCATTTATTCCCACTTTTTGTACACATCCTAAATGTATATTAACATTGTTAGGTTAACAAGTATCTACTATTAGGGGTACCAAGTATCTGCTACTAGGATTGCCAAGTGTTAATATATTATGCTTGAAAAATTAGAATATCAAATGTTTAATAACAAGAAAGTAAATTACATTTAAAGTAAATTAATAGAAACTAAAGTTACACTAATGCAATTGTTGCAATGGATGGAAGAAATCTTAATTTTATTGTCATTCATGCAACTAAGTCTAGGTACATATTGCACTCAAAAAAAATGTCGTGCAATCAGTTTGATCTATGTTATGAACACCTATAGGAAAAATTTTACTAACTTCTATGGAAATAAATTGCAAGATTCTAGCTAAGGTAATGATCAAATAGTACCATAAATGCAGTAGGTGTGCACACTTATATAAGCAATGACTTGATTAGTATCAATATACATGTGCTAATGCATTCTAGGATGCATCGATAAAGATGCATTAATAGGTTTGCATCGACATAATCACCTTATTTTACATTTTATTGCACATCAATAGGACTTAGAAAATAAAAGAAAAATGTTAAAATCATAATAAGTAGAAACAGAGAAAGAATCCTAGAAACAATGTTTAGTTCTACAAAGATCCTCCTTCCAACACCAAAAAGATGTTGAGGTAGAAATCATTGTAATAATGGAATCTAAAACAACCAAATATAACACTAAGTTAGGAAATCTCTTGGCCACCTAACAATCCTGGAAAACTAAACTTTCAAATAATTTTTCTTAAATAGATAGGAAACATGTAGATTATTGGAAAAATCCAACAATATGGTCCTAACATTTTTGCCAAACATTAAAACGTCACAAGTAGAGGAGGAAATGAGTGTGTGGAATAGTCAGTAGAAAATGAATAGAGAAACACATATAATGCAAAGTAGGATGGAATAGAGCACTAAATAGCATGAGAAATACAAAGAAGTGTATATGTGGCTAGTAATAGGAAAAGCATAAAAAATGAGATAGATCTAGAAAAAGCTAAACTTGAAAGGAAAACGCTAGAAATAGACCTAAAGTGGATCTAGATGAAACCCAAGAATAGAAAAATTAAAAAGGGGGCAAACCCATATTATAGAGCAAGTAATAGAAAGAACCTACTAAAAGATATTCTGGAATATTTATCATGGATCCAAGGTATCTAATGATGAGTTGTGTTACCCTATTCTTTCTTCAACGCATGCACCTGATGTAGATCTATCAAAAATAGCAAATCCCACAACTAATAAAGCAAAGGGAAGGATCATATTGGTGCATTGACTTGATTCTAAATGATTTCTCTATGTATTATAAGGACAACATTCAGGAGATACAATACATTAGCATGGAAATAGAGAGAGAAAAAGAAGGTAGTTATTCTACAGAGAGACTATCTTTTTGGATAGAGATACCAAATCTCGACTCACTAAGAATGCTAATTATGCTAAGTAGTAAAGATAGCTAGGAATACTAAGAAAATCTCCAATAGCTCAATGAATTAAAAAAATGCTAGATGGTCATAGATGTTAATCAACCTCTTTTCTTTTAAGGGTATCCTCTAATTTAAGGATTGAAAATGCTTCATAGATCATGTAAAAATGAACTAGTAGGGCCTACAAAATCTTCCAAAAGATTCTAGAAGATTATAGATGGGAAAATTAGCATATAGATGTAAAAGCTTATGTTAAACATCAAATGTAAGATCAAAAATGGACATTGAACAAATGATGTGGTGTAAAAGGTGGACTTCACATTGGATGTTAAAAGTAGATCTAATGTTGTATGTCAAAAGTTAGAGATAGAATCAACGTTGGAGCTGAGGTTGAATGTCAAAACTAGAAGAAGAGCTGAAACAATATTACTTATGATGTGAAATGTCATTTCTAGTAAGGTGGAGATACAAATCTAGAAACTACACTGCAAATGATGCAATACATTAAATCTAAATTGCTAAAGATGATCTTAAGTGTTGAAAAGTCATAGAATATGCCCAAGTCTATAACGTATATAGAAAAAGCTAAAGTGGACACAACATTGCTTCCTCTTGATGGATACTACTAAATAGTTGAGGAAGATTCCATCAAGAAACAAATAGGCTAATAGGTACCTACAAGAGGATTAGATGAAACAAGATGATAGGGGAGAAAATCTTGGGAGTTAAGCTTAAGCTTACTCACTTACAATGTTACACCACGAAGGATTCACAAGTGGGTCCTCCCCATAGCAAACTCCTACCTTCCTGCCCTTATGAGCCCTTTTGATGGAGCACCCATGGATTCCTAGCAACAAGTGATACATTAGCATCAAACATGAGCCTATCTCCTTGAATGTCCAACTCTCATCCTCTACTTCGCTTGATCAACTTCCTAGCATACACAATAATGGATAAGAAATAAAGAATGCAGATAAAAAAGAGAGAGAATGTGGAAGTGCAACATTACTAGATTCCTATCCAATCATTCAATTCACTCATGGAACATGTGAGAAAGTCCTACATCCCATGAGAGATCCAATGTCATATCCCTTCACTATTACTCTTCCACATAATGGAAATAGACCTCTAAGTTCCCTTTCCAAGTGCATAGTTACATCAACCTCTACCAATGTCATCTAGCCTTAATTATTCTACAGTCTAACCATTGGTAGAATCACACCAAGAAAAAATTTCATAAAATGTCTAGAAGTTAATATTCTAGTTTTTTTAACTTCATCTATGCACATATGCATGAAAAAAATTTTAAATTTTGCTCTATTGAAACCCTCCTGTTAATCCCTTTAGTTGCATTAACTGATCCTAATTCTAACAAAGATTATAATATCATGATCAAGGGATGATGAATATGACCATGGTCTGGGCCAATGATCATAGATTTTGACCCTTAGAAGAAGATAACATTTAGGAATTAGGTGGAAGCAACATTTGACATTACCAAAGTTCACTAAGGGAAAGACTTCTAGGCCTTCATGGCCATGAGTAGGGATGAAGTGAAGGACTATCTTGGACTATTACATTTGAAATTCAAGTGATAGGAGTAATGGGTTGAACATGAAAAAGACTTATATGGGTATTGGTTTAACCACTTACTTTGGTTTAGTCAAGAAATTACAAGATTGGTTTTGGATGGTGAAAGTACCAATAGGTTGGAGTTACATTGCTCTTCCCATTACATCTTATTTTTATTATCATTATTTTAGTATTCTCTTTTCTATTTTTTCTTCTTTTCTTTTTCATATATATATTTTTCTTTTCTTTTCATTCTATGATCATTTAATTTTAATTTTTATCATAAGAAGAGGATATTTGATGGTGCATGGGGATCATGGAAATAATTGGAGTGCTAGATCACCACCTAGAGTCTTTAACATGCATGAATATAAAAATTCATCCCTCACCACACAACATGTACAAGTTCAAGAACCTCATAAAACAAGGGTGGCTAAGCATAGGAATAGGTGCACCTTAATCCAATCACATTGATTAGACCTATTTGGTGATAGCAAGGATCCCTGATGGCATACCCTTTCCTTACCAGTGACCATGCACTCTTCTGGGATTCCAGAGCTCACACCTTAAAGTGTGGAACTACCACTTGCTCACATTTCCAATAGCATTAGCTTCAAAAGCTCATTATATGAGTCCAAAATTCCTACTAAATCTAAGCTTGGTTCATAGATGATGAATGGAGTAATAGTGGGTGGGTGAATTTTTTTGTGTAGACATTCCATTGATCAAGGCTTCACTTTGGATCCATTTGGCACTCTTGCATCATCATAACATCTATAACTCATTCATCCACTATTGGCTTATTTTGTGAGCATTCATGAAGCACATTAATTAGTTTTCCTACATACATAAACACACTAAGCTCAAAAATATGAAAAGTAGTAACTAAATACACCAACTTTATTAAAGCACACAAGCAAAATAACAAAGAAGAAAGAAAAAAACTCGACATGGCATGGAGGATTCTCCCTTATAACTAATCAATGTCTATCACCTAATATAAATCTAAGCGTAAAACACAATATTTATCATTAGATACTTTCAAAAATGAAAGATACTCTCTATAGTGCTTTAGGTATTTCTCATTCAAAAATAATGTTATCTAGATTATCTAGATGACATACATGTGTTGCATCAGATTGGTAACTACTATAGATGATGTATTGTCCTTTCTATTGAAATTAAAGCTTAGCCAAAGTGGCCAAGTATAGTAGATTAAAATAGAGGACATTATCATAAGGCTTGTAATCAAACTCTCTTGCATGAGCATCATGGTAAGTCTTGATGTAGGAATGCTCTAAATCACTACCCATCAAGGCAATTCTATAATTTTCATCAATAAGGTTAAAGTTAATCAACCTTTCTTCTTGATCATAATTCAATATCATACTGAAATCTATAACACACCCCAAGACTCTCATTTTAAGATTAATAGATAATCATGGAACTATCCCATAGATCACCTTGAATGTTGTGTAGCCAATAGGGATTTTTCATGCAACCTAATAGGCCTAAAGAGTATTATTAAGATTATTGGTCCAATCTCTTCTATACCTACTAACCATCTTCCTGAGTATTCTAACAATTTCATGGTTAGTAAATTCAACCTAGCCATTAGCCTATGGATGATAAGGGGAAGTCAACTTATAATTAACCTCACAAGATTCTAATAAATTCTTGAAATCCTTAATAGTAAAATTAGTATCATTATATGAGATCAAGATTTATGGGATACTCAACTTGTGAATAACGTTTTTTCTAAGGAAGCTCACTATAATGCTAGATGAAAAATATATGCCTTAACATTATAGGTTGGAGAGATAGAATCAACAAAGTTAATCCTCTAAACATTAAAGGACTTCAATGGTTGGATTCACTCCTATGATCCCTCCATACATGAGAACATGCCTTCCTCACATTGGCACTTGTCATAGTAGCATATGAAGTGTTGAGCATTACAAAACATGATGGGCCAAAAATAGTGCACAAGCAACAATTTCTTCATAATCGTGTTTCTAACATAGTACCCACCACACATGCCATGGTGCACCTAAGTCAATATAGCATCTTACCTTTCTTTAAAAACATACCATCTTAGAAGGTCATTAGAGCATCTTTTGTAGAAATTCTCTTTCATAACCAAGTAAGGCTTCACTTAATGCTAGAATCATTTGATTTTTCATTTCTTCCACCTAGGAGGAATCTTCTAGATCACCAACTAATTAAGGATTTCTATGTATCATGGGCACTAATGTCCACTTTTCAAGTTGAAAATGACCTTACAAATATGATCATCTGAAAATTCATCAAGAAGCACACCTTCTTCCTTATTTCCAATTCACAATCATAACAAATGATCTACCACCATGTTCTTAGCTACTTTGTGATCACTCTTGTTGTTAGCACATTTGACCATTAGATGGATTATTTTTTTATTTAAGAAAGAACAAGTACTAGTCCTATGGTACAAATTATATCTGTTAGTTGATGGAAAAATGGTAATCATTTGGAAGTGTAAATTAGCTTTGGCTATCTATTGGCCATAGGTACTAATTAAGGGCATTTTCGTTTACCATTCCAAGGTAAATTGGAAATTATTGAAAGGAAATATGTTATGCACTAATAAAATTTTAATCATTACATGCCTTCGCAAGAAATCATGATCTTCCACAAAAACCAGATATAACACAAGACTCTAAAACTTCTCACCAAAACTACCAATAATCATAGTTATACAAAAAAGAAACCAATGCAATATCTACCACCTAACTCTAAAACCAAGATGTTTAGGCAGCCTAGCTATTTGATGAATAAAAGGAATATAGAAAAAATTTCCATCAAAGAGGATGATCCAAACAAGGAATTCTCCTTTAGAGGTTGAAAGGAGCACCAACCCAAAAAGCTAGAATGCAATTACCAGAATTCTTTTTGTAGTTATTAACTTCCATTGTTCTCACAAAGATTAAAACATTAATGGTGATAATCAAAGGAATTAGGCAATGTCTACATTTCTTGTCAAAGAATTAAATTCCTAGGTACAATAGAACATTTTTGTAAAGATGAGCCTACAATTTCTCAAGATTTCCAATAAATACTCCTACTTCAGGGTTGGGATAAATAGAATTTGTGAATGTGCCTACAAATCTCATCCTTCCTTTGTCATCATCAACATCTGATATGAACTGATTCCTCTCCATGAAAGAAAATTGTTATTTCAAGCTACAAACCTAAGTACATCTCCAGCTAGAGTGCTAACCCCAAACTCAGTCTCATCCTTAATTCCAGACAACCTTTGATGTAGTTCCTCCTATGATTTTAACCATCATAAAGAAGTAACAACTTCAAGGGTAGTAGATGCAAATGTGGTAGATAATACGGTGGCATCATTGCCACAATTGATGGTAAAATGCATGTAGGGAGTTCATTGTTGCTTAGTGGTAGGTGTAGCAGTGACAATGCTACAAATAGCAATACATAGTAGCATCAGCAGCACCAAAATGGGAACTACACCAACATCGCCATCATCACCCCCCTCAACCAAGATGGAAACCATGGTGATGGCAAGGTGCAATGGGGCAAATGATGAACCCTCTTCACTTCAACACAATAAAACTTTCCCCTTGTGTTCCCACAACTAAATGGAAAGAATCACATTTTATTTTGAAATTAAAAGTTTAGGTTGGGACATAATAAAAAAACTATATAAATTATTATAAGTTTGAATAAAATTAATAAATGCATACATGGGAATGTTATGATTTTGAAAAGGGGGATATAGATTTTTGTTTTTTTTTTGTTTTAGATTTCCCATGAAAGTTATATAGGAGCACAACTAAACCTCCTAAATGTTTGCATTTGACATAACACTTGCCAAATATGGCATATATTTCTCTAATTTTTGTAAATTCCTATGGTAACTTCCATGATATTTCTTATTAAGAAAACACTTGGCAACCATAGCTCAAATTTCTAATAACTTCCTAAAGAAGTTATAACTTCTAGGATGGTTATAAATTAATATTCCTAGATATTTGTAATATCCTTAACTTCTCATGATTATTGTAACTACCATAAGGTCACTATAAAAGGACCTTCAAGGGTAGGATTTAGGAGGAAGAATTTGGGAAGATTTGGAAAAACATTGAAGAATATTGAAGAATGGATTTCTAAGATACATCAATTCAGCTACTTTGTTTTAATCCTATGACTTCATTTCTTTCCCATTTTATTTTAGTTACTTAGCTAATGGTTTAGATAGCATCATGCTTGGCATTTAATTTTAGGATTTGTCCTAGGTTTCTTTTATAGCTTTATTTTTGCATAATATTAGACTTCTATTAAGGATTATCATATAAGAGCTTATGTTGTTGAAAAGCCTCAAGAGTGATTATTTTGAGCATAGAAAATCTAGGAAAATCTTTGATATTTTAAGACAACTAAAATAGCTTCATTATTTTAAAGTGTGTTATCTTGGTATTTCAATCCTAAAATTGTCAAGTTTTTTGACAGCTCTATTCAATGCAATCTTTGACAACAATTTACTAGCTAGAATAGATGCTTGTACTTTGTTGTTTACGTAGCATTTTTGGTAGTATAATGTTTGCACAATTTGTAGCTAGTTTGAATTGGGACAGCTTTATTGTGAAGTGTTTCCTCATGTCAATTTATCTTGCTTAAATATTTGAGATTTCATAGAAATCTTCTTTCTTTTATTTCTTTTTCTAAGTCCATTGAATCTTGGTCTATTTCTAGTTTTCTTGTGAAATTTTCTCTTTGGGAAAAATTACAAGTAGATTAGTAGAATTGTGTTCAA
The DNA here is from genome assembly GCA_015680685.1 of Gnetum montanum. Lineage (NCBI taxonomy): Eukaryota > Viridiplantae > Streptophyta > Gnetopsida > Gnetales > Gnetaceae > Gnetum > Gnetum montanum. The sequence continues at coordinate 165,849 of MNCI01015288.1, forward strand.
ACATTTTTGTAAAATTTTATTTGTTACAATTATCATACTATAGGGATTGTATAGACTAAGTGATTAGATAAAATAGAAATCTTTAACAACTCACAGTATTTGACAAAGTTAACTTAATTTTTTTTATGATAGCCAATTACAGTTTCATACACAACCCAACCATTTCAACATTTGCAACAACAAACACATACTCATGTTTATTTCATTACATAAACATTGAGTCTATTTGGAGGTATCTAGGCCTTGGTATTGCGAGAGACCAAAAACCACCTAAACCCTATTTGAAGAACACCTTTGATCTTATGACTCCCAAAGTCACGAGACTCAGAGGATCCACAATGTTGGTGGTCTAGTCCCAAAATGGTAGCCAATAGTTCTTTTGGCACTAGAAGGAGGGCAAAAAAATTTGTCCTCTACATTCATAAGTTAACAGTTTATTCAAAGAGCTTGATAGTCCTAGCACACCAACAATTCTTTGCTAGGAAATCTTAAGAAATTATATACTATTTCAAGTTAATGATGAAACACACTAATAGTTTGGAAGATTTCAAAGGTTTTTGAAGAAATTCTTCATTATAAGACTAATTACTTATCAGAAGAAGAGTAGAAGAAATTTTTTGAGTTTGAAACAAGTAGTGAAGTAAAGACCAAAAGGATAAGAAGATCACCACTTTTGTCTGGTTTCTTAGTCTATAAGGGAAGGTCAAAGAAATATCAAAGTTTAGTGATGAAAAGGAATTCTAATAGGATGCAAAATTCTTGGCAAAGAGTTACACCCTTAGGATTTCAAAACTACAACAATATTCCTAAGGTAGTTTACAAATATTTTCCTGAGTCTTTTATTCCTAAAAAAACTTACTTGGCTAAAGAATACATTCACATGTTTGAGTTAGCTTTAACTCACGCAAATGTTCAACATCAAGATCAAGCTTGTAGGTTGTTTGTAGAAAACTTAAAAGATATTTCTCAAATTTGGTATTCAAACTTGCCAAGTGACAATAGTTGGGATGATATGAAAAGTCTTTTCTTGGCCCAATTTGGCAATCAATTGGATCAACAACAACTGCATTGTGGGCTAGGACAAGCTAAGCAAGGAGTTAAAGAGTTAATTAGAGATTTCAACATTAAATTTTAATAAATTTGTGGCCTCTTTCAAAGAGAATATAGACCATCAGATGAGGTGCTTAGAGATACTTATCTTAAGGCTATGAATCCCAACGTTTCAATTTGGCTAAGGAGAACTCCAAACTTCCTAACATTGAATGACTACTTTAGTGAAGCTATTGAGTTAGAAAAACAACTAAACTTGAATCATGAAGAGATTATCACAACTCAAAAAAGAGAAGAGAAAATGATGATTCCTATGCAATACTTGACTTAACTTAAAGCATTACCAATACCATCTCATGTTAAGATGAAGTAAGAATCTGAAAACAAAGAATCTAAAAAAGGATAGTTAATGAGATACTTGTCCAAAAAATTAGTGAACTAGAAAAAGATTTAGAAAAATTTAAGATTAAAAAAGAATAGAAAAATAGAAAATATAAGCATCAAAATACTAAGTTAGTAGAAGATAAGGATGAAAGTAATCTTGCTATGTCTAACTTCCTTAATATAGAATCTAATGATGAGTTCTCTAATGTTCATTATGCAAGAAAATCTTTTAACCATAGATCTAGTAATAACTCTTCCCTATCAAGCTCTAAAGAGGATATATCATCAGATGAAGAATGTAACAATAATGAGGAAAATGGATATAATCTTTGATCAAAAAAATATTAACTACTTCTAGGCCTTCAAATGTCATTTCTGATCCATCTACTAAGAGAAATTTTTGAATTNAATTCAAAAATTTCTCTTAGTAGATGGATCAGAAATGACATTTGAAGGCCTAGAAGTAGTTAATATTTTTTTGATCAANTTTTTGAATTAAGTAGAAGAGAGAAAAATAAAAGTAAATAAGATCAAGTAGAGTAAAGTACTCAAAATCAAACTCTTAATAAATGGATGAAGAAACCAATATTTTATGGAGATGGAGAATATGATTTGATTGAGGGTCTTAAACATGTCAGAGAAAATATTAGTATATATCAATTACTACAGATAAGAAGTTAACAAAGAAAGGCTTTAGATTTCATTAAAGGTAAAAGGAGAGTTGGAGAGTCAAAGTTAAGCTATGTGTCCAACATTGATAAGACAACAAAAACTAGCTATGATTGTACTCTTGATAAGGAAGCTCCTCCTTTTCTTTCGACAATGAAGTTAAAAGACAAATATGTTCATAATTATCTAGTTGATTATAGAGCTACACTTATTATTATATCATTGTCTATATGAAAAAAACTTGGTTTGACTCCTGAACAATCAAACAAAAAGATCATTAAAGTGGACAAGAGTAGAGTAAAGATTATAGGTCAATTTCCCAATGTTTTCTTAGAAATTTCTTTTGAACCTTGTATTAAAAGTAGAGTAACTATTCAACCAGCAGATATACTAGATTCACATAGTCTTTTTTTTGAGTAGAATTTGAAGTAAGAATTTCTCAGGTTACATATCAACAGATTGCTCACATATGTGGCTACCTTGGAAAGGAGAGCTAAATCAAATATACATATATAGTGAACTTTGGATGAATGAAAACATTACTTTGAATGGGAAGAATAAATTCGTTGAAACAAAATCTTTTGAAACCAAAATTTGCATACTTCAAGAATTTGATAACTTGGAGAAGGAATAATCTCAAGATGAGAGCAAATGGGAACCATACTTCGATGGTTCTTATAGCTCCAAAGGTGCAGGAGCTAGAGTAGTTTTAGTAAAAGATGATTTCCAAAAAATATTCAAGGCAATTCATCTATCTTTCCCTTGTACTAACAACAAGGTCAAATATGAAGCTTTGTGTATTGGAATTAAAACAACATTGGAAAAAGGAATCAAGGTAATTACCATTAAGGAAGACTAGAGACTAGTTTGTGAATAGATTAAAGGTAATTATGTGGTAAAGGACTCATTCTTGCAACCTTTTAAACAACTTATCTACAAAATGTTGGAATAATTTCATTACTACAAAATAGATCATATACGTAGAGAAGATAATTATATAGCAGATGACTTAGCAAAAGAAACTTCAACATTAGATGTGAGAAAGATATAATGCTATGAAGGTGTAATGATTGAAAAAGAACATTAGTCATCAATACTAGATAACATAAAGCATTTACAAGTATTTGAAGATGATGATAAAGTACTCGATTTTGTGAAAAATAAGCAAGAATTCAAACGTCAAGTCATACCTAAAACAATATCAAGGTTTAAGACAAATTATATTCTCAAAAAGGTGATTAATTATGAACATGGGTTTAGCAAAAATTTCCTTACTGGATAATATATACAGAATCTAGAAAATTAATATTTTCAAACAATAAATCTTGGATCTGCTGAGATACCAAAGATGTTAAATGTCGCAAAGGAAAAGGATTTAGTTTTCAAGCAAAATTTATTATTACTCCTAAAAAGTAATTTGGAAAATTTTGCTAAGTCTTATGATCATCTTAAAACCTTTTGACCAGACATCATGATACATAAAATTCCTTTGATAAAGGGTTGTAAGATAGCTAAACAAAAACAAAGGAAATTTAACCCATCATTTGAGTTAACTATGGAAGCTAAGATCATAGAGTTATTACAAGATTGAATTATATATCCAATTTCATATTTAACATGTCTTACTAATCTCATTCCAGTAAGAAAGAAGAAACACAATATTAGGCTTTGTGTGGATTTCAGAAATTTGAATGAAGCCTCAGAAAATAATAAATACCCAATTCCTAGAATTGATGAAATGTTGATCAAAGTTTTAGGTTGTCATCTATATTCTTTTCTAGATGGTTTTTCAAGCTATAACCTGATTATGGTAGATAAGGGTGACATATATAAAATAGCAGTTATCACCAAATGGGAAAATTTTTCCTACCAAAAAATGCTATTTGGATTATCAAATGCTAGAGCTACTTTTCAAAGAGCAATGGATTTAGCCTTTAAAGGTTTAATAGGAAAATTCATTGTGGTTTATTTAGATGATATCACTATTTTTTCAAAAAGAAAAGAAGATCATATTGGTCATCTTAAATAAGTTTTTGACAAATGTTATGAGTTTGGTATTTCATTAAATCCTAAGAAATGTATCTTTGGGGTTAAATCTAGAAGTTTACTAGGCCATGTAATCTATCATGAAGGAATTGCACTAGATAACTTCCAAATTCAAGTGATACAGAATATGAAACATCCTACAAGTAAAGATTCTCTTAGATATTTCTTTGAAAAGATAAATTTCAATAAGAAATTTATCTCAAGGTTCACTAAAATTATTAAACCTTTGATGCACATGCTAAAAAAAGATGTCCTAATAGAGAAAACACCAAAATTAGAGAGAGCCTTGGAAAAAATTTAAAAAGACATTTAAGAAGCTCCTTGGTAAAACCAAAATTGAAAGAAGACTTCTAGTTATATTCTTTTGCTTCAAATGATTCAATTGTTATTATTTAAACTTAAAAAGATAAAGATCAAAATGAACCAATCAAATTTTTTGTATATCAATTGAAAGGTTTACAATTAAATTATTTAGACTTAGAGAAGTAGGCATTTGTAGTCAATAAAACACTTCAACATTTAAAATATTACTTGGAAATCTCATTAATTTATATTATGCTAATAGATCCTACAGTTAAACAATTCTTAGCTCAAAATGAAATTGGACTAAAGAGAGGAAAGTGGCTCATAAAGCTTCAAGGTTTCAAATTTTCACTAGAAATATGAAAAACCATTAAAGGAATGGGATTAGCCAAGTTAGTTGCTAGAGACAATGATGTATGTGTGCTAAAGACTCATGAAGGAAATTAGTATGATGAGATTCTAGAATTCCTTGATACTTGAAAGGTTTCCAATAATGTAATTACAAGTTAGAAGAGAGCTTTCTTCAAAAAGATAAATAAATTTGTGATTAAAGATGGAATCCTATATAGAAAAGATTTCAAAGGGGTTTTGTTGGAATTTATTCACAATGGTCAAAATGGTCCTATCTTAGAATAATTACATGATCATTCTAATTTGTTTTATGAATCCCCTAAGTCCACCATGCAACATATACTCCGATATGATTTTTATTAGCCTAGTATATATCAAGATATTAGTTTGAAAAATCAAAAACGTTTCAAATGCCAAATTCATGGATCAAAAATCAAAAAGGCTAGAGCTACCTTAAAATCGATAATTACAAATAGATCATTTTAGCAATGTGACTTAGATTTTATTAGCACAATTACTCCTTCAAGAGGTGGACATAAGTTTACTCTCGAAACTATTGATTACCTTACCAAATGGTCTGAAGAAAAGGCTCTAAGAAAAAGTTCAACATTAGATGTAATTAAGTTTTTGGAAGATCAAATTCTAAGTCATTTTGGTTTACCTAAAGTGTTGGTATTTAATAATGGACTTTCTTTTCAGTCTGATGAATTTATAACATTGGCATTAGAAAAATCCATCTTTCAATTTTCATCTTTGAATTATTATCCTTAAGGAAATGGCTTAGCTAAATCTATAAATAAAAAACTTATTTTCTACATGAAGAAGTTGATGGATGGAAATCCATGAAATTGGATTGATTACTTGCAATCTACATTATGGAGTGATCTTATTAGATTTAAGAAGGCTATTGGAATGTCAGCTTATAATTTAGTCTATGGTTTGCCCACTAGAATTATGAACAAGATTACAAGTTCAGCCTCAAATTTTGTGCAAAAATATAGTGAGAAAATCAATAAAGATAGAAGTTCATGACCTTTCTCATCAAAAGATAAGCTTAAATGGATAGAGCTAAAGATAACTTCCTAACGAATGCTTCTCAAGTAAAAAGGTGGTTCGATAGAAAAGCTCTACAAAGAACTTTTAAA
>MNCI01015288.1:181551-201993 GCA_015680685.1 Gnetum montanum
CACTCTCTCATTTTCGTAGCTCCCCTTCTTCTTTGGCTACTTATTCCAACAAGTGATGAATTTCATGGGATCTCAGTTTTGATAATCTCCCTTGGGCATAAGTCCCAAGGGTTCTCCTAGTNTTCATGAGTACCTTGCTTCCATCCTTGGATCTGCTTACGCAAGTTAGACACTCTAGAGTACATCTGATATTTATCGTTGAACAAATCTAACATCGTACTCCACCTCCTAATGGTTTTCGGTTCTAAGGACCAGTACCAACTCTCTTCTTCCTTTATGAGTGTCTTGGAAAACAACTTTAGTTTTTGCCACTCATTTTCTATGTTCTGCAAGGAGTAGGCATCATGGAATGCCTGTAAATGATTTTGCAGATCTGTGTTATATCCCCCTTTGAAGCGTGGGATATTGTTCATATCTAAGCGCTTGATCCGGCTACCTTTTTGATGCCTTGTCGGTATTCTCATTGCCTCTGTGATATCTAGCATACTTCGGGTGGCAAGTAGGGGTTCATCATGATCATCTCTTTCATGACGTCTATGATTTTTATGTTGTTCCCTACTTTTCCTTCATTCATGCCCTTGTCCTCTCTCTCGACTTTCTCATTAAGGTCTCTCATTTTGTCTACATCTATCCTCACTGTTATGTTCTCTATGACTACACCCAGAGGTGGAAGGAGAGGGTGAATTATGTGAAGAATGGGAAGAAGAAGGAGAACCATCACCTTGACGATGTTTCCTACCTTCTCTTCTGTGGCTTTGGTCCCGATCATGATGATGATCTGAGTGCCCGTCCTTTTCATGTGTTTTTGTTCCCTCAGTGAACAGTTGGCATTCATAGGGATCAGAACCAGAACCAGGATTGTGTATCGTGGAGCGTAGGTTCTGATACCCCACCTCCTCACTATTGTTAGAAGGGGGAACATCATTTGATGGAGAACCTGTTATGAGTGGTTCACCATCTCCAATTTCACTTAGGATGTGCGGAACCTTTTTGCCTTTCAACAGTGTATGGTGGATCTCCTGCCTTGAGTCCCTTATATGTTGTGCCTCTATGGGATGGTAATCCCTTGTGTCAAAATCACCTATAACGTATTCAGTGTAGAGCTATTTCATGCCTATCTATGCCAAAGCACGGAGGAGCATGTTGGGAACTACATGATCTAGAGGTAACACTATGTTACCTTGCAAGTCTCTCCAGCACATCTATTCATCCTGATGATGGATAAAAGTAAAATTAGGTATATACTCATCGGGATGAGTATATACCACCCTATATTGTTGAGGAACTGGCTGATTTTGATTATGTGTTTGAGACTGCCGCCTGTTTCTAGTATGATCCCTAGGTGGTGTAATGCTCTTATGAGAAGAAGAAGAAGACATTGTGTCTTATCAGTGTGCTAATTAACTGTTATATAATTTTTTGTTTAATTAACCCTAAGGTTCGTTTAAACTCCCAATGATGTGATTGATTTCCTATGTTCTACTTAGCGCACAAACACTTAGTCCCCGGTAATTATGCCAATGATGAGTGGTGAGGTACCCCTACACTCAACCATACGAATACAAACGTAGCACGCACGATCCGGTCGAACTCCATAGACTAAGTTCCTACACGCCTTATGGAACACTTAAGGTTAATTATTCATTGTCTTCCTAGACTTACTTGTAGTTTTCACGGTTGTATGGTTAAGTAAGTCTGAGGTATATGATTTTTATGTCTTTTTGGTTTTATCTCCTATGCTAATAAGGTGAAGGATGAAGAGACTAATTACTAACTTTAACTAACTAACTAAGTCTAAATTAACCTAGCATCAGCATTCGTTCCCACTTACCATTCACACCCTGAACCAATGCAACCTTGGTTACCAAATGCTAATCGTTGCTGGGATCACCAAGCGTAACGCACGTGCTCGAAGCGGTCATACTGAGGCACTTAACTAGGAGAGAAGGGTTGAGAGAGAATTAATTACTAATAAAGCGATTAAATGGTAAATAATAAATAAAATCCTATTTAGCCTATTCCATGCACTACAAGGTTTATCCAATAAGTTCGTCTTTATTGTCATACACAAACATGTGTTCAAGTACAATATTTGCTCAAATAAAGATCCGTTCACTTTGGAGCTCCTACTACAGGCACATGGAAAATATTCTATCTCTTGAGGGATCAAACTGCCAGAGTTTTGCTATGGTCTAGGCCTAGAATAGAAACAAAGGGAGAGCCGCCTATTATTTATAGACTTGGCGGTAAACCACGATATCGCGGGGGACGACGCGATATCACGTACGTAATATCATGTGGGATGCGATATCGCGACAGACGCAATATTGTGTCCCATCAACCACTAAGTCTATTTGAAGTTCTTTGAGCCTTGGTGTTTCCAGAGACCAGCAAGCACCTAAAATCTATTTGAAAAACACCTTTGATCCCATGACACCCAAATTCATGAGACCCAGAGGCTCCACAGCATTGGTGGTCCGATCCCAAATGATCGCCAACATGTGAAGGTCAAATTCTTACAAGAGAACCAACAATAATATCACACATGAACTAACATCCAATTTTTTCATAAGAAACTAAAAGATACTATGATCATCATGAATGAAAATGTTTCACCCCATAACATAATGTCTAAATTTTTAAAGTACAAATGATAGCCATCAACTTGTTCTCTATGTTGGTGTAATTCAGTTCAAGTCCCACAATGCTTCTACTAGCACAATAAATGTAGTAGGGCCTTTTCTTCTCATCAAAATACATTAGAACAACACCTAATGAAAAATTAGAAGCATTTTTTATGATGTGAAATTATTTAGTCCAATTGGCACTCTACAATATGAAAGTTTATGCTAACCTTTCCTTTAAATGTTAGAAGGAATTTTCACATTCCTTGCTCCACAAGAATGAAACATATTTCTCTATGAGCTTGAATAGATATTTGGCTATCCTGGAAAAAATTTTAATAAATCAACAATGATATCCAGTTTGGCAAAGGAAAGATTACACCTTACACTATCATAGGAATCTATGTCATGTTTTCTATGGTGTAGATCTTATCAAGATTGACTTCTATTTCCTTCCTTAAAATTTTATGGCCTAGAATGATGCCCTTAATCATAATTACTTGGTTTTTCTCCAATTTAACTTTAAATTCATCTAATAACAATGACTTAAGATAACTTTGAATTGGTCCAAGGCTTCTTAAATTGATTTTTCATATGTGGAAAATTCATGAATGAAGACTTTCACACTCTTGCTGATGTAATCCAACAATACAAACATCACCAGCCATTGGAATATGGCTAATGCATTACATAATCCAAAGCTCATGCACTTGTAGTTAAAGGTCATCCATAAATAAATGAAGGTAGTCTTGGCTTGATCTCATTAGAGTATTGATTTGATTTAATTCAAGTGATTGTAATCAGAGTACCCATCAAGAAAACTATAATACTCCTAGCTAGAGATGTTGTTTAATACTTGGTTCACAAAGGGAAACAAAAAATTTTCCTTCAAAGTAGTAGCATTAAAAAACCTATAGTTAGTAAAAACACTCCATTCATTTACCTTTTTAGGTGTAACTACATTCAGACTGATCCATTCACTATTAGAGATAGGAGCAATGAAACTAGCCAATAGAAGACATATGATTTTTCTTTTTACCACATCAAGCATATTAGAATTAAGTCTTCATTAAAGTATCTACCAAGGTCTAACATTTGGTTCTATGTATATACAATGCATACTAATAAAGGAGTCAATTTCTATGAGTTCATCAAGGGACCAGGAAAAGGCTTTTCTCCATTTTATTACTACATTTTTTAGCTCAACCTTTTGGATGATTTTTAAAGAGTATTTAATAATAATAACATGATAATTGGTGAATAATACATACTCCAAATCTTTAGGAAGTTGCTTGAGTTTAAGTGGTGTTGTAGAAAAATCCTAGTGTAAACCAAGAATGCCCTAGAATTTATGATCATATTGCACCACTATAGCAACCTTCATTGTGTTCTTCATTTTTTAATCAAATGATTCAACATTGGATAAGGTAAGAAAATAGCTTATTCTCTAAAATACCTAATTTGTTGCTTCACAAACTAGACATTCCTCAAGGCAATCTACATCTCTCATGACATCAAGATGTTATTGCCAGCTTTATAATAATATAGGAGTAAAGCAAGGGTGTCCTTTTTGACTAACTTTGCTTAACATTTTTATTAATGAATTAGAAAAGTTGATTAAATAGATATCCACAAATCATGTTATTAAAGTGGATCAATCATGGATATAACTTTTAATCTTTATAAATGATGTAACACTAATAGCAAATTTAGAAATAATATTAAAAGAAATGTTGCATCAAGTGCAAAAATTTTATGAATATACAAAAATGAAAGTGTGTTGAACAACCAAAAGTGTTAATTTGTAGAACTAATAATAGATATTACACTTTATAACTAAATAGTAAAAGAGTTGAAATTGCTAGTACTTATAGATATTTTAGAGTAGAATGCTCTAAAAATTATCAGTGAGAGCATTATATATCACAACAAGTTGCAAATAGATAGGCCTTCTATAAAATAAAAAATGTAGCAATCATAATATATGAACTTAGATCATTTAAAAATATCTTTTTTAAATAATTTTACAAACTATAATGCTTCACAGATGTCTAGTGTGGGGCCTAAGTCTTGATTGAGAATCATGAAAAATAATCTAAAAACTTTAAAAAAAATTCTTGTTGGATGACTTTAAATTAAAAACTCAAATCCCACATGCAATAGTTTTATTAGAATCTCATTTATTACCATTGGAAGTTAAAGTAATGTATCAATTCTTAACATTTACTTGAGAAATAAATATAATTCAAAAATCTCAACAATAACAGTGGCTCCATGAAGAATGATTGTAATTACAAAAATAGGATATTAATGATATTAATCAAACAATAAATTCAAAAAAATCTTGGAAACTTGTTATAGACAAAGTTTTAGGGAGATGATAAAATGAGGCACAAATACAAAAAACACAAGCTTTAATTTTACTAGCAAAATATTAGATGCAGCAGACATGGTAAAATGAAATATCTACATGCAACAATTTCAATATCCATGAGATTACTAACTAGCAAAATAAGAATGAGATCATACCATCTCTAAATTAAAATTGGAATATGGAACAATAAATAGCATGAAGATAGAATATGTTCACTATATTTACTACAAGTGGTAGAATATGACCAACATGTATTATTAGAATATTTTAGAACAAGTTTTTCTATAAGAAATTAGCAGATCTCTTATTAGTCTTTGTATAAGTTATTCAAGCTACCAGTGTTAGCTTTAGTAAATTATATAGAGGACATGTTCAAGTTACATGAATATTGGATACATCTATTATACTTACAATTTATTACTACTAATGTATTTTTCATAAGTTCAATTATTTGATAGATCCTTTTGGTCTAAATAGATGTAATAAAATATTAGTATCAATATCAAGTTTACAATTGTTTAGATCATTTTACCTAATTTTTATTCATGGAGTTATTATTCATGTGTAGGAAACAACATCATTATTGGAATTGTATTCTATGATATTAGACAATTAAAGGAGTAATTATGCAAGGTAGTGAGATCACATCATCCCAACCATTAGAATCACAAGTTTTAGCATAGCTATGACCATCTCAGCTATTAGAACCACAAGTGCCAAAGTGAGGTAAAGTATGTCAAACACAAGTGATCAAGCACCTATCGATACTTCTAATATTTATTATCTCATCATGACTCACTTTTAAAAGGTGTCGAGGATCCTCAATTGGTAGCAAGATGATGTTGCCAACCTTTTCAACATCACTTCAAGCAATGCTCCAGCTTTCATTAGCCTCATGCAATATGTCACCATCACCTTGTCCAAATAATATCCTCAAATCCTAGCTAAGGTAATGAACTTCCTTATCACACTATAGCAAAGGGATGGAGAAACCATGGTTTTCATAGTATGTAAAGAGTAGTGGACAACTACAAATGTAGTGGAAGATCACATTAATAAACCATTAAGGATCCTTGTAACATCATATTTGAACATTATTACAATCCTAGATATACAAGTGTTTGTAGGAACTTCATTAAGAAGAAAAGAATGATGATAGAAAAATAGCATGGGGAAGTGCTAGATAGATTTAGGTGTTGGGTCAATGATTCTAGACATCTTCAATATCCCTAAAGATGTCACTGTCATCTAGTTCAAGCTAATCACCATGAAGGAAAAGTTGGTGATTTCTGAGGCTTAACTCTAGTAAGCCAAGTTTTTGAACTAGAAATTATAAGACAAAGTTGCACAATTCTGTACCCAACTAGTATATTCCATAATCCATTAGCTTAGTCAATCTCATGATGGTGTTATTAATTAGTTGAAGGTTATGCAACACCAAGTAAATATGGAAAAAGAGAAATTAATCTATGAGACATCATAGGCTAAAGCTAAGGTCTATGATCTCAATAAGAACAATACCACGTTGACTTTGGAGAATGAACGTCTTACCACTAAAAACAATAGAGTGTGTAACATTAAAATGAAAAGGAATCAATTAGAAGAACATCTAAATCATTTCCAAGTGTAGTTAGCACATGTTCAAGTGGATGTTTGCAAATTGATAGTTCATAATAGAAATCTTTCAATGGAGGAAATCAAAATGATTCGATATAACTCAACCATCAAAATCACAGCATGACAAAATAAGGCTATTAGACATGAAAAGATCAAGGACCAGTATAGAGATAAAGTAGGCATCTATAATAAAATTAATGAAACAAAATTCAATTCATAAGATAAAATCATACATCAATTAATTAGGTGAAGATCCTAACTAGTAGTCTATCTTTGATGAGGTCAATGTAATCAATCAAGTGGAGATTAACTTAAAGAAGCTACTAATTGAAGATATGACTTAAGTACATTAAGCTTATAATCTACAATATGTTTGTCTAGTAATGCTAATTGTGGATAAGCCTAGTAATAAGTTAGAGAAGAAAGTAATTATCATATTTTCGTTGTATGAACATGAACATTGGCTTCACAATGAGACCCTACAAAAGTTACAAATCAGTAACACAAATAAGAAGATCCTAAAATCTAAATTCATAAATCAACAGGATATGGTAAAGGACTTACCTACAATACTGGTAGACTACCAAGACTTGAAACATCAAGTAAAGATGTTTAAAGTAAAACACATAAAATTCATGATCTAGTTTCTCAACACATGAAATGTTTCCAACTCTGCTGTATTTAAGGGATTTGTCTACCATATCAACTTTAGTCCATATGACATTGACAATTCATGATCTTGGGATAAATAAAAAAGAAAATAAGGGCACTAATCAAAGCATTCCGCACGAAGAGTTTAAAAGAAGTAGATTAGCTACAAGAACCACCAAGGAATGATCCTCCATCACTAAGAATAACCTAAGGCATTTATCTTGGTAAATTTTGTAAACTTGTAATTTTTGCAAAGTCAATATGTTCAATTCTAATCATTTTATCATTTTTTTCATGTATTAAGCCACTTGAATAATGTTTGTACCTAGCTCTCAAGTTTTGTTAAGTTATGTAAATTAGTCAATCAATTAAGTGATTACTTTCATAATTTTATAAACAAACTTTGTTCTAGTTTTTTTCACTCAAGGAGAAGTTTTTAGTTAGTTGTGAGGGTATGATGAATAATCTGTCAATCAACAATATTGACACATTTGCATTAACATAGCTATGTTGATGCATCTACATCAACATAGCCCATGATACATTGAAAGATTTGCATTAACGCAATTATCATAAATGCTTATATAAATGTGACACCTACCATTTTTATGACATCCATTATTATAATTGTAGCAAAGCTCCTATAATTTGATTGCATAGCCTTAAGTAAATAATGATCAATGGGTTGTCCCTATGCATAACCATACAAATTACATATGTTCACATGAGATCCAATCGAATTCTGTAGACTCATTTACCTAAGTGACCAATATTCCTAAATGGTGAATTATGTAGTTGTAAGTTGTTATTCTCCCAATCCATACTTGTGTTGATCTATGCATATAGTTAAGTGTGGTTGAGGCACAAGAAATTCATTTTTATAATTTTTATTAATTTTTTCCTACTTGTTAAATCATTGAATGAATAAAGATTTAATGATTAAATTATCTAACTAATTAATTTATTAACTAACTATCCTAACATATAGTATCTGTTCCCACTTTATGTACATATCCTAAACCTATATTAATACTACTAGATTACCAAATATCTACTACTAGGCATACAAAGTATCCACTGTTGGGATTATCAAGCATTAATATGTTATATTTGAAGTTGTCATACTTACATTGCTTATGAACAAGAATATTAATTACTTAAGAAAAGAAATGTGAATTTCATGTAAAGTGTTGAAAAGTAGAGTTATACTCCTCTAAGTGCTACAATGAATAGAAGAAATCTCAATTTTATTTCCATTCATGTAGATGTATCCAAGTATATATGCACTTGAATAAAATGCCATACAATCTCTTCAATCCATACTGTGGGCACTTCATGGAAAAATATTCTAATATTCATGGAAGAAAACTACAAGAATTTGGCTAAGGCTAAGACTGAAAGGTGTCATAAATGCAAGGGGTATGCACATTTATATAGGCAACAACTACATCAGCATTAACATACCTACATCAATGCATCCTAGCATGCGTTAATCGAGATATGTTCATAGGATTGTGTCGATGAGCATGCATCGATGTAGCCTATCTTATTAATGGTTCATCATACCTCCACAACTAACTAAAAACTCATCCTTAAGTGAATAAAATTGAGATTTAGTTTCTTACAAAATTTGAGAAAGGATAGAATTTATTAATAGTCAAGTAGACTAATTGACTCTAACTAACTTTAAGTACCAAATTATACAATTTTACAAAAATGACTACCCTTTGATAAAAAAAATTAAATACTTAGATAAAATTTTAGTATGCACCTATTGAATGGATAGAGACATGATGAATTCTCATACAGTTCTTAGAGGTGGAGGCTCCTATGGCTCTAATGGTCTTCATTGTGTCCTAGTGCTACTATAGGTTCAGGCTACCCTACTACTACCACTACTTTTGTTGGAACTTTAAAAGCATCTAGGAGGGCTTTCATCTTCTCCTCTTTGCCCTATGGATTGTGCCTATTCTAGGCTACTTTACCTATGTGAGCTAGTACATGAATATCCTATTTGCATAGCATTAACAAAAATAGTTCCTTCATGTTCACAAACTAGGCTACGAATGTATTTCATGCAATATTGAATGTCCTTACTAGGTTCTATAGCTCTTGTTGATTGTTCATCCTTCTTGCCAAGATCTTGACAACAATTTTTTAATCAATGAATCTTCCTCTGAGAACTTCAAGCTCTACATTGGCTATCTCCAATTTTGTCTCTTTATGAAGCTTGAAGTCTGCCTCATAAAGAAGGTAGGAGTTGGAAACCTACTTCACCAATTCAAACCTTAGCCTCCATGTTGTCAACATTGCTAATTTTACATATCAAAGATTAGAAAGCTCCATGTATTCCATCATCTCCTTGATTTGTAACTTCTTGAGGTGGATTTCTATTTAATTATATGCATTCGGTCCATCAAACAGTGAAGGTAAATGATTCCATCTAGCAACTCCATCAAAGATGGGCTACCACACATCTCCTCTTTGTTGGAGTTACAAGATGGCCTCGCTCACCTTCACCTTTGCCAATTTTCTTTCTAGTTCATTAACCTCCTTGAATCACTTAACCTAGTCATTGTAATGGCTTTTCACTTTTTCAAACTTTAGTACCTCCTTCTTCTAGGTGACTATCTTAATTAATGTCCTTTAATGAAGGGCACTAACATCCTCCATCAAGATATTTTTGTTCTCATCTACCAACCACCTCAAATCCAAGTTAACCTTGATAATCTACTCCTACTACTAGTAGATGTATTCTACCATTTGGTACTTTTGCTACACAACATTCTATAGGATATGATTAAACTTGGTAAGGACTAAGTTCTGCTTGAAAACTTGTGATGAGTCCTTGGCATTGTTATTGACCACAACTCTAACACAAATGCATTAAATATTACCATTTCTTTTACATTCTCAACCTTCTAGTACTTTTTTTGAAGTTGTCAAAAAGCTTCATCTTATATAAGCTCTGGTTGAAGTATGACAGGATTGAAGAGATGGACTCTTAATTTAGCAACTTCAATGACCAAATGTTGATTTTTCATAATGGCCTCATTAAGTTGCATAGTTGCAACCAACAATTTACCCCTTATCTCAAGAAACTACAATTGGTTTGCACTAATTTCTTTTGAGAGATCAAAGAGCTCCAAAAGAAATTTTCCAACTCCTACTAGTCTTTTTAACACCTCATCGTGTTCGGTAGCACTCATCTGATCACTTCATGCTCTTGAAGATGCATGGATATTTTCCATGATAGTTATGTCTATTACAGACACCGTAGGAGAATTAAGGACCTATAATACTCAATCAACAACCACTTTTATTACTATGTCTTGGCCCTAGTAGTATATCACCAAGATGGTTGCCCCCTCATCTTCCTCCAACATGACCCAAAAGGCCACAAATTTTTTCAAAATCTTAGAAAATGTTTGTCTAGGAATGGATACCATGACCTCCCTCACACTTGCATTGGGCCTTGTGGATGTCTTATTCCTCTATGTAGAAAATAGTGAAGTTGTTTTACTATCTAGCCAACTAATGGTTCTCACAACCCTATTCAAATGGCTCATGGCTAGATGATAAATGGATGACGACCCACCACTTGATAATCCTCGTTGTTGTTATAGCTATTACTCTTGAAGTTTCCTAAGTCATTAAACAACTATGAATATCTTTGATCTAATTTTTGGAGCTATAGGTGGTGGTGGTGGCNGTTAACCTACCCTAGGTCATCTTCTTAGAGATTGAAAAATGCTTTAAGAAAAATGAGAAGGGTAGAAATATACTTCCATTACCATCTATGATCAAAAAATTATGTAAATAAGGGAGAATAGATAACTTACTATTCAAAGGATATGGTTCGCTACTCTTCTACCATATCATGGTAGGAAATGATGAAGGAAAAGGTAGTAGCAAAGCTATAAGAAGAGGAGTAGCCATTGCCACCACCACCACCTATAGCTCCAAAAATTAGATCAAAGATATTCATAGTTGTTGAATGACTTAGGAAACTTCAAGAGTAATAGCTATAACAACAACGAGGATTATCAAGTGGTGGGTCGTCATCCATTTATCATCTAGCCATGAGCCATTTGAATAGGGTTGTGAGAACCATTAGTTGGCTAGATAGTAAAANCCAATACATCTCCTTATTAGTATTTCCAAAATAGGTATCTCTTTCCCATGTATCACTCTTCATTGCTATAGAGAATGGGATACAAGGGAGACCCCTGTAGTTGCATTCTAGCCTCTTCTAGCACCAACTCTAAGAACGATCCAGAGTATAACTCTTATAGGATGGAACTTTGAACCTCCTTAGTCCCAACCTATTCTAGGTAGGCCTCTATGAGGAAGACTTCTTGGTTAAGCCTTAGCCTAGGAACTTTGTCCTACCTAGATTGGATTGACTCTATAGTGGAAATCTGCCTAATAGATCCCACTTCAGGTTCCTCCCAAAGAGGTCTAGTAGTGTGCACCACCGTGGTCACTTACTCTTGGGGTTGTTGTTAGCTCCTTCCTCCTTGGGCTCACTTCTCCCTAGGCTATGATGACCCTCTTACTTATGGTCCTTTTTTAGGTGCCATATGTAATCATAGAAATAATCCATAATTAGCTTTTTAGTTCATAACCTTTAGTTATTTAATACTTTTCTTTGTTAGATAAGGTTATGTCAATTTATTGGGCATCAAGGGTTTATCATTTAAATGCTTGTTTATGATTGTGGTATATTATTTTAATATTATTTTATTCCTATCTATTAAAGTTTGTTTGTTAGTCTTAACCCTTCATGGTGATTAATTTAATATTATTTTAATGGGTTAACCATGATGAGTTAGAATATTTTAAAAAAATTTATGTGAAAAAACTAAAGGTTTATGTCCCCCATGACTTAAAGCATACCTCTGTAGCTTGAGGATCAAAAACAGGTGAAAAAGATAAGTGATCCAGAAGTTATGATACTTGGAAGATTCTTGGGCTCTAAAAATTTGTAAAAACTCCTCCAGTGCTTTGAAAAAATGGTGGAAATGAGTTAAGCATCATGTGTATTTATAAAATTTTTGTGCTGCATTAATGGGGCTACATTGATAGGGCTACAACAACTCATTCAACTATGTCAATGAGGATTTACCAATGTAGCTATTCTTAGTGAATTTTTCACATTGAAACTGAAGGAATGTTGAGCAAGTTTTGGAATGAAATAAGAGTCAAATGGAAGCCAAAAACATGGAGAAGGATGGTAACAATATAAAACAACATAGATTTAGCCTAGTAGAAGTAATTCAAGTGGATTTGAAGAAGTTTATAATGCCAAGGAGAGAAAAACTAGATATTTTAATGCTATCAGGAAGATTAATCAAGCAAGTGACCCATGGTAGAAAATTTAACTTAAGTTAGACCATAGGAAGGCAACTGGGTACTCCCCAAAGTAGGCAGATGCCTCTCATGCCCTTGCATGCCTTCATCACAAGGAGTCCATGAACCCCAATGATGATGAATGGTTGAGTTAAATTAAATTTGTATCCATAAGAGTAATTATCCTAGGATTATACTATGTATAAAAAACACTAAGTAATTTGCTATGGGACGTGGGAGTGGGGTGGTAAAACATAAGATGAATGAATGGTAGAGAGAGAAAACATGAAAGAGATAATCGACATCTTAGTCACCTAAGTTTCTTGATGGAAATTATGATTAATATGATTTGATATCAATCCATTCTAAGTCTAAACCAAGTCCATTCTAGTTTTAATGATCTCGCATTAACATATGCCCACTTTGCATTGATTAAAAGTTTAGAACAATCCAAAAGACATCCATCACTTTAAGAGAAGAAGAAATTAGAGAGGATCTTAGTTAGAGGAATGCCTTTAGGCATGGGTAGCATGTCTTTCTAGCCTCACAAGCAATGCTTGTAGTCCATTATTGAGTCTAAGAAGTGTGCTTTGAATTCCCATGTTGTATTTTTTAAAAATTTTTTAATGGAAACCACACCATTCAAAGACATGTTTCTTATTATGGTTGAAATTAGGAGTGATGATATACCAATGGAGTCTCATAGAACTTAAGAATGATGTTTAGAGAAATCATATCCAATCCTCTTAGGGTCACATCCTTCACCATTCCCACTTGTTCCTTCTCTAGTTTTTTGAATATCAAGATCATTTATTACTTTTAAGTTATAAAGTAAAAGAACCTTTATGCTTCTAGGATACTAATTTCCAAAGGAACAAATGAAATGGATGGATATCATGAACTCACTATCTGATATCACCAAAAAATTAGCAAATTTTTAGAAGATAACATAATCCAAAGAAAATTTTTGGCCTTCTGATTAATCAATCATTATAGTGATAGCTACTTTATATAACTTTTCATAATATGCAGTAGCACTAAACAAAATCAAAGACTTGAAACAAGACTAGAGAAAATTAACACAGATGAAAATAAAATAAATAATAAAGTATTCAATAAAATGAAAAACATAGAAATAACATTACAAAAAAATGTGTAAAAATTGGTTAGCCTCATCAAGTTGTTAGTATGGATGGCCATCTTTCCCATGACTATGTTGAGAGGAGGAGATTTGAAAAATGAAGCAAGCTTGTTCTAATGACAAGGTGTCAGTGGTATTGGTTACTTTGGGCTCTAGGAATGACTAAATTTGTTTTATGTTAACTAACATACATTTTTAAGGCTTGTATGGGTGGTAAATGGTCATGGCTTCAGAAGGAAAAGTTGCATGTATGATGTAAGATCCTTTCCATAAATTTTGAAACTTAGTGCATTGGGACACATCCATAGGATTCCAAGAAAGAACCTTATCATCAAGTAAGAATTGAAATATCATTATCTATGCATCATGATGTTGTTTGAAGTGTACCTTATTCACTTCATTCATCATTAGGGATACTTTTTGGTTCTCATCTATTACATTAAGTATCATTAGATGTTATTTTTGGGCTAGATTAATGTTGAGATCAAGCTTGTAGGTTTTTGTGAGTGTACAAAGTTCAACTTGAATTGAAAGTTTTGATAACTAACTTATAGGGAGAGTAGCCTATAGGAAGCTTTCAAGTTCAATGATATGCCTAGATAGCATCGTTAAGTTTTGTACTCTAGTCATTTCTCTATCTACAAATTGCTCTTATTAGAATCCTAGTAATCTCCCTATTGGTAACCTTAGCTTGACCATTGACTAGGGGGTGATAAGGGGGCTCTAATTTTATGTTAAACCTCTAAGTGTTACATTAATTTTTGAAAATTAGACCCTATGAAGTATGCTTTATTGTGAGAAATGAATGCTCTAGGCACACCAAGCTTGTTTACCAATTATTTTACAAACTAAACTATAATTGTAGATGTATAGTCTACTACAACTATAGCTTTAGCCCAATAAGTGTAGTATTCAATGGCAAGCACTATGTAAGCATTCCCATTTGACATGGGAGTGATAGATCCTATGAAGTCAATACCTTAAAGGTTGAAAAGCTCTAATGGTTGAATCCACTATTGGGGCTCTTCCATTTGTATAGTCATTCCTCCATCCCTTTGACATTACTCACATGAATAAGAGAAATGGTAAGCATCCCTAAAGATCATTGACCAAAAGTATCTTGCTACGAGGATCTTTATAGTTATTCTCCTTCATGCATAGTGATCTTGCAAGGACCCTCATGACCATCTTGAAGGATGCACAACTAATCAACATTAGGCACACACTACCAAAAAAGGCCATCAACACAAACCCTATAAAGATTACCTTGGATTCCATGTAATTCTTAACCTCGTGAATAAACTACTATTTCTTTTTATTTTCCCATTCAGCTACATTCTTTTGCGTGAGAAGATAAGAGATGAACTTGTCATACCAATTGGTATTCTTGGACTTCTAAACTTCAATAGATTTAATAAAGATGAGTTCATCTACAAATAGATCAGACAAAGGCTCCTCATACTATCATAATTAAGACAAATGATTGGCAACTACATTCTTGATTCCTATCCTATCGACCATGGTAAGGTTATTCTATAAAATTATTAGCCACTATATGATGCAGGAGCTAATTATTGGCTTATTCATTAAGAAATAAATGGCACTATGATTAGTGTGCATAAAAATTTGGTATCGAAGCACATAATGCCTAAATTTTTCCAAGGTACACACCACCACCATGAGTTCTTGCTCGATGGTGGTGTAGTTCAACTATGCTTCTACTTATATAATGGATGTAGTATGGATTTTTTTGATCATCCAATTGTGTAAGTACTACTCCCAATGTGTAGTTAGATGCATCTTTCATTATGTGAAATGGTCTAGACCAATTTGGAGCATGTAGACTAGGTGTTTCTATAAAATTTTTCTTTAACTACTAGATTCTTATTCACATTCTTTGGTCAAGTCAAAAGATACATCATTCTTTGTATGCTCCACAAACAACTTAGCAATTTTGGAGAAATTCTCACTAAAGCACCTGTAATAACCAGTGTGACCAAGGAATGGCCTTATATCTTTCATAGTTTTTGATTTCCTAGTGATTTCTTGGATGAACCATACTTTCTCTAGGTCCACCTCAATTTCTTTTCCTAAATTTGGTGCCCATGGACTATGTCATATTAGACCATCAAATGGCTTTTTTATCAATTGATCCATAAGTTTATCTCCACATAGCACTTCATCACCTACTCTAGATGGTCCAAGGCTTGTTCAAAGTTGGTGTCGTAGGTAGAGAATTCATCTATGAAGACTTCCACACCACTACCAATCTACTACCAAAAGATGTTGTGTACCAAACATTGAAAAGTTATAGAAACATTGCAAAGGCCAAAGAACACCTTCTTATATGTAAAGGTCTTCCAAGGATTTGTGAAAATCATCTTAGCCTAATCTTCAAGTGCTATTTGAATTTGGTTTTAACCACTATAACCATCCAAAAAATTATAGTAGTTATACCTTGTAATTGTATCTAGCACCTGCTCCACAAATGGTAATGGGAAATGATCTTTAAATACTTTTGTTGGTGACCATTTGGGACATGACCACCAATGAGCGCCTCAAATAGGATTTAAGTGTTCGCTGGTCTCTGGCAACACCAAGGCCCAGATACCTCCAAATAGACTCAGTACTTAAACATGAGTATGTGTTTGTTGTTATAAATGTCAAAATAGTTGGGTTGTGTATAAAACTGTAATCAACTATCATGAAAGAGATTCGGCCAACTTTATAAAATACTATGAGTTATTAGAGATTTCTGTTTTGTTTGATCACTTAGTCTATATGGTCCTTATAATACCTACTTGTAACAAATAAAATTTTGCAAAACCATTTGAGCACAACTTTCTCAATCTACTTCTAATTTTCCCTAGACAAAGAAAATTCCTCAAGAAAACTAGAAATAGAGTAAGATTTAATGGAAAGAAAAAGAAAAGAAAGCAGATTTGTGTAAAAATATCAAATATTTAAGCAAGGTAAATTGATACAAGGAAACACTTCACAATAAAGTTATCCCTAATTCAAAATTTATGAATTGTTCAAACTTTATAGGCTCAAACAAGCAATTTCTTAAAGACAACCCTACTATACTACCAAAAATTACTGCATAAACTACCATATACAAGTCTCTATTTTGGTTAGATAATAGTTGTCAACGATTGCATACAATAGAGTTTTCAAAGATTTCACAATTTCTAATTGAAATACCAAGGGAATATACTTTAAAAATCAAAAAGCTATTTCAATCCTATCAAAATACAAAATATTTTTTAAATCCTCTAGACTATTGAATTGCTCAACTACTTGTCTATAGCAAAGGCTCTCTTATAGCAATCCTAATAGCAAGCTTAAACATTGCATAATAATAAACTTTTCTATTAAATTGCTCTTGAGGCTTTCCAACATGAGCTCTTCTATGGCAAATCTTAATAGGAGTCTACTATTATGCAACAAAGAACTATAAAAGTAATCTAAAAATCCCAAATTTAAATGCCAACCATGATACTACCTAAACCATTAGCTAAGTAGCTAAAACAAAATGAAAAGAAATAAACCCACAAAATTTGAACAAAGTAGCCGAATTGATAAATTAATAGCTTTAATATCTTTTCCTTGATCTCCCAACCACCCTCCTCAATTTTACCCTTGAAGCCTTTTTATAGTGACTTCAGGGTAGTTACAATCATCATGAAAAGTTGAGGTTGGTTACAACCATCATGGTGGTTGGTTATTACCATAGAGATTAATGCTATAATTAACAAGTGTTTGGTAGTTACAACTACATTTATTTATTTATTTATTTTTAAACTTTAAAATTAAAAAAAAACATTTTTATTTTTCTATTTTTTTTATTATTTTTTTAATTTTAATTTTTCTTGTTTTTTTAATAATTATATTTTTATTTATTATGTTTTATTGTTATTATTATTATTATTATTATTAAAATAACGTTGGGGGCTAGGGTCAAACCCATGACCTCCCTTTTTTTTAACTTTTTAAATTAAAACTATGGGGCCCTAGGTTTGAACCCATGACCTTCCATTCAAAATTTAAAAAAAAAAAAGAATTTAACTTTTTATTATTATTTTATTCCACCTTACCTCAGCAATTGACGTGGTGGTTCGGCCGATGACAAGGTAAGTATTTGGTATGGGTAAATGGCAATTCCAACTTGATTCCTGACCCTAAAATTTTGACATTTTTTTGGTTGAAATAATAATTTAATATTATTTTAATGCACATATAACTAGAAACTTTAAACATCAATATCTCTCAAACCATAAGTCCAATTGAGATGAAATTTGTACCATTGGAATTATCTCAACAAGTACTACGCATTGGACATAATTTTAGGGTTCAAATGAAGTTGATTTTTTTAGAAATTAAAAAGACCAAACTAGCCTATTTTGTTGAACTAACATTTCTAAGCTGACATATGGTAACTTGGAATCTTCTAGATTACTTGGACAGTGAATTTCAACAAAACAAGATCAATTAAAGTCATGGTTACTAACTTTCTTGAAAGAAATTTAACAATGATCCTAATCGATTAATAATTATAATATTAAGATGGGTAAGAGTTACCTAGACTAGTGTATCATTATCTTACCAACATCTCTTGTAATTGATGAATTTTGATGAAGTGTGATCAAATCTTCATCGGTTAATGATATCCATGAAAGAAACTTTGTTGATCTAGATACTTGATTCATTGTTTGTGAAGTCAAATGGAAAGGTATCTTCTAACTTGTATTACAAATATATGGTACATTCGACAATGATCAATGACTTTCCCTATGTTTTGGTTTCAAGGTTTGTCATCTGATTCATGTTATAGTCAACCCATGATTTTGAACGGTCCTTGGGTCATGGTTTGCTCTGATACCAATTGTGACATCTCATCCTCGAATGTCATGGCAAACGTCAAATATACAATATATTAGACATTATGCATATGAAGAACATATACTAAATGCAAAATATAAGTGATATTCAACATTATGTATAAAGTAAATAATAGGAAAAATTCAAAAAGAGAAAGAAAAGAATGCTTTATTGATATAGAATAGCATATAGGTATCATGCTCTGAGAGTGTTCCTTGGGGTTTTCTTCCTTTGGCATCTATCTCTTAGAGGAAATCCAGCACTACCACCATGGTTAGGCTTATATCCCGACCAAAAAGGATGGCCAGTCCACTTCCTATCCTGGTTCACCCGACTTCTTGTGACTTGCCTATACTAGCTCCACCATCCCATGACTTGCCTACACCAGCTCTGCCATTCCATGCTAGCACAACCTCTAACCCTGGGTATAAATGTCTTCGGTCAAACCTGCAAAGGTTATCTCAAGAGACATGTCCATTATTACAACATGCCCTTTCAAGTATTAATCACAACTACCCTTTCGGCTCTTGTTAAGATGACAATAACACTTGTTATGAAGAGACACCATCTTCATTAGGCAACAGCATCATTTGGGAATGGGAATGTGACAAATCTTATCCAACATTCTCATACTAAACATATCAAAATTCCTCATCATTTCATATGAGAACACACTCAACTTGGACATGTAAATCTATAATTCATTGGGATACAAAATCAACTTGCTAATGCTTTCACCAAGCCTCTCAATGAATGATGGCTCACTGCTCTCTATAAAGACATGGGGATATGACCTTGTCATATTAGGTAAGCTTTTGCCTTAATTTCCAATGAAACATAACTACCCATATATCTAAAGACAAAAATAATTATATAAAAATATATAACCTTTCTTATATATATTTAGGATGATTTTTCTTATACTTTTTATTTATGTCCAAAAATGGTGAGAGATTAAATGTTAAATTGATTTTCCCATAGTTTTTATGGAGCATACTAACCCATTTTCTTAAGTTTTGGACATAACCAAAAAAGGGGAGATTGTTGATCTTTTGGTATGTCAAACCTTAGAGAAAATGAAGAATGTTGGATGTGTGTGTGTGATGACAATTTTTCAAGAATTTGAAAAAGTAGAATGCACATGGAGATTTGAGACTTTAAGAACAAGATCCACGGTGAGATCAAAACAAAGACTAAGTGGAAAAGATGAGAGCATGGATGGAAAAGAAGTCTACAAGCTAAATGAAGATTTTCTAAGAACTATCAAGAAGCCTAAGGATCATAAAAATGCTTCATATCTCAAAGTGTTTCTAGAAAGTAGACATCCTTGAAACAACAGACATCTATCTTACACAGTAGACATAGGAAGACATCTCAAAGTAGATGTCTACACTTCCAAGTAGACATCTCTCCTACATTGAAGACACTCTTAAATAAACATCTAAACATTGAAGTAGATTTCTATACTAGCTGTTTGATAGCCATTGTACAAATTTTGAGTTTTTGAAAACTCTGGGCTATAAGACAAAGTGAAAATCTTTAAAAGAATGCAAGCATTATTCATTGAAAGATTTATTATTGGCTAATTGTATTGAGCTTCAAGTGTAAGTATTTGTAAATCAGGTTACACTCTTTTCTTGTTCATTTTTTTTTCTTTATTGTAGCTGATGAGTGGCGAGGTACCCCTACACTCAACCATACGAAACGAGTGTCGCACGCGCGATCTGGTCGAACTCCGCAGATGGACTAGTTGTGGTATCTAGATAGTTAGCCTTAGGTCGCAGTTCACTGTCTTCCCATCT
>MNCI01015288.1:215851-232728 GCA_015680685.1 Gnetum montanum
ACTTAGAGAATGTACCGAATTTTTAATATTTCTTTTGAAATTAAACGATGTAAACTAAGGACATCTGGATGATTGTTAAAGGATTCCAGGGTAATTAGATGGTTTGGAAGGCACGAATAATGATCTGTGGGTTTTATCAAGAAGGATGTTAGATGGTAAAGAAAAAGGTCATGTAATGGTGTAACGACAGAAAGCGTCGATCGCTGGAAATACTGAACGAAAGTTTGTGTACACAGTTCTAATCCCAAATCCATGCGAGGACCATGCTGGAGAAAGAAATGAATCCGAGGTGCCCTGAACGGTCTTGTCGATCAGACAAGGACTTACTTAATCAGTAAAATTTCTGTGATAATTTGATGACAAAATGACGAGTCTTTATGAGGAGATGCAATATTGTTAATTCCAAAGAAAATAATTGAAAGCGATGCAAATGTAGAGCGATTTCCAAATCCATATAAATGAGACACAAGGAATTAGTCTTATAGAAAGTATGACCATAAGATCTAAGATTTAATTTATGAACACAATACGTCGGATGCAATGATTACAGGTAGGCTTCAGTTTGGACGAAGCACATGCCAACAGCAAGAAAGGAGAAGAAACAAGCAAGGGTCAATTTACCTTGTCTAGCCAATATGGGCGTAAGGAAGTCAGACCTCAGGGTAGAATCTCTGTCAACTAATTGTTTCTGATCAAGGGTCCTTGCTAATCAGCTCTGATGTCCTCATGATCGCTGATTCTCTTTTGCTCTTTTGCCAATCTTGAAAGAGAAAAACTTGCCAACCTCTTGATCTTTGTCAACTAGAGCATTTATAAGGTTAGGGTCAGGAGAAAAAATGCAGTTTAGGTGACGCATGTCCTGAACATATAAGATGCCGTTAACCTGATGTGTCGTCGTTGAAGCTTGCGACGCTATGCCATGTAGTGTGTCGTAAACCACTCTTGTTTGGACTCTGGCAACCAACTGTCCTTTGATTACGCTACAATACGCTAGAGAGTGTATTGTGGCGTATGAACTACTGATGTCTGAATTGCGCTATCGTTACTTGCATTACGCTATGTTACATTAAATTATGCATCATAGCGTGATTCAGCGTAAAATAGTGAAACTACAAAAGTTGAAGTATTGTCACCACACTTCCTTTGCTTCAATCTCTTTTGGGGTTTTACTACGCTGCACTGCGTAAAGCAGCATAATGGGCCCCTTAACCAGGAAAGAAAACCTGCTAAAATGCATGTCATGTTGCAGATCTTTGCTTAGGCCTTGAGGTTTTTACTGGGCTGTCGAAGTCTTGCATGTTTGTCATCCATGATGCTATGGTGGACTATCTTTGACATTACGCTGCGCAACGCGGCATTACGCTCTGTTGCGTAATGCAACATAATATGTTGAACGTTGAGATTTTGAAAGGTAGAAAATTTGCAAAGTGGAAGTCTTGCTGCCATGCACTTATTATTTCATTCTGTCTCCTGACGTTCATCTGTACTATGTTGCGCCTTGTCACAATTCCTCACCTGAGTTTGCTGGATTTTGCTGAACTATCGAGGCCTCGAAATTTTTTCTGGTGTTTCAATGGCCCCTCTTTGTTCACGTTTAGAGGGCTTGCCCAAAAGACGTCGACTAAGAATACGAAACACTAGAGAGGTAAAGGCACCAACAGCATCTGTCGAAGATTGCTCAAATATTGTTTTACCAAGCCTAGGAGTGCCGAGGTAGGGTAGGGAAGAAAGCATAAAAGGGATTTTACAGAAGTAAAAGAAGGAAGGTTTGGAGAAGACTCAAGCACGTGAACATGAAACTTTTGTGAACCAGTTATAGTGTCCTTCCGCGAATGTATTTGCGGGAGGTTACGCCGTCATACTGTATATGGAGGGCTTGCGCGGACGAGTTGTGTTACACCTACATGGCCTGGATGAGTTGTTTTACATCCATTTTTCCAAGCTTTGCCCTTTTTTTTCAATTACATTCCACTTACAATTCCACTTAGGTGAGTTGCATTATGCCAATTCATGGACACGAAGATGCGAAAGAGTGTTGCTTGAATATTCACACTCTGTACAAATGAAGCAAGAGGTAATAGTGGTCATGAGGACAAAGGAAGGGGAAAACAAAATAATGGATCGAATGGAGGGAGAGGTAGGGTTTGCACTCCTAGGTGGCCAGGCTAGTCTGAGCAATCGCTTCGGGACATCACAACACCTTACCTACTAATGAATGTAATCTCGATCAACGTTGTCATAGCAAGTGACCTACAAAACATAACAAAGAGCAGAGCGCAGAAGCAGTTGTCCTAATCGCTAAAGAGGGAGGCTGTTGAAACAAGCACCATCCAAAGTGAGAAGGAGAGCGTAGACCATGAAATAGGAACCATGAAGGGGAGCAAGCATCCCAATGTTGGTGCCACGGTTCATGAAACCACCGTCGATATCCAAATTCATGTTGCCCCAATGATTGGGCAAATAACAAGTCAAATGAATCTGCTAGGCCAGAGTTCCATGACAGCGATGAATGGAGGCCGCTAAGACTACGGATGACCATAGTTTCTTCAGGGCCCCAAGTGGCAAAGTTGATCCCAAGAGCTACAGCTATAGAGCGGTTGTCGTAGCAACATCGCTGAGGGATCAGTAGTATGCCTTTCGGCATGTCTGAGGAATCAGTAGGATGTCAGTGGGGTAACGGCATTGCGTTCATCCCAACACCTTACCCGTTCTGTCTGGTAGGGATGCTGTACACGAATGACCGTGCTCACTTACTTCATCGAATGCCCCACCGATTCTAGTTTTGAATCCTGGTTGACTATCGTTGCTGGTTTTAAGCCTCAGCAGGCCATGGTCCTGGTTTAACGTCCGGGCAGACTGAAATCTGCTAGTTTCACATCGTAGCAGACGGTGGAAGGACTAGTTTATGGTCCTAGTAGACCATGCTGTGGGTGTCAGTTTTATGTCATGACCCAAGGACAAGTCTGTGCTAGTTTAGTGTCTCAGCAGACGTGTGCTTACCTTGCCATTTTCACATCATGGTGGACGGTGGAAGGCTTTGCCAATTTAGCGTCTTGGCAGACGCGTGCAAGAAGTGTCAATTTTACGTCGTAGCAGACATGTACAACTTTGCCAGTTCTATGTCGTAACAGATGTTTGTTACCTGAGTTTTGTGCTGAGTCGATGTTCAGATGTAATACTGCTTTAGATACAGATGATTCACTGGATTTGGTAGTTCGTTGCCATCGGTATCTGCTAACTTGAATGCTCTGTTGCCATATGCGCCGATGACTAGGAAAGGGCCTTTCCAATTTGCAAAGAACTTACCTGCTGGTTCACAAATGGCCTTGAGAACTAAGTCTCCTTTCTCAATCGGTCGTTGATGTGGGTTGTGTCGATGCTTCTGTCTCTATTTATCCTGATATCTTTCGATGGTGTCGAGCATCTGGATGCATTTCTCCTCCACTAAATCTAAATCCATGATTCTAGACTCATTGTGCTGAGTCTCATTTATAACCGTGGATAGGACCATCTGCAATGAGGGAACCTATAATTCCAAGGATAGCACTACTTCGGACCCATAGACTAGGTTGTAGGGCGTCCTGTCTGTAGCTGTTCTACACGTTGTATGATACGCCCATAACACGTAGAGGATTTTTTCATGCTATCATTTTTTGTTAGTACTGAGCATCTTCTTAAGTAGATTGATGATCACCTTGTTTTTCGCTTCCGCTTGACCATTTGCTTGTGGGTAATAAGGTGAAGAAAAAGATTGCTTAATACCAAGATTATTGCAAAAAGATTTGGTTTCTGTGCTACTAAATTGTGGTCCGTTGTCAATCACAATAGTCATAGGGAGTCCAAATCTGGTTACAATATTGTCTAAGATGAAATGGCAAACCTGTTGAGATGTAATCTTCTATAGGGGAATAGCCTCAACCCACTTCGTAAAATATTCGGTGGTGGTGATAACGAAGCTATGTCCTGCGGAAGATTTAGGTGCGATGGGACCTATGATGTCTAGTCCCCATCGTTGGAATGGCCAAGTGATCTGTGTAGTGTGCAACTCAGTCAATGACACGTGTCTTAGATTTGTGTAACGCTAGCATGTGTCACACGTCTTGACCTTGGCAAGGCAATATTTTTTCATGTACGGCCAAAAGTACCCTAGGCGTCTAATTTTAGCGGTCATTGCCCACGGGGCTACATGTCCTCCGCACAGCCTTTCGTGGACTTCGTTAACTATTCGCTGTGCTTGGTTGCTATTAATGCAGGTAAGCAATATCCCATCGAAAGAGCATCTACAGAGAGTACTGTCTCCAAGGATGACGTATTTCTTGGCACGCTTGTGCATTGCATCCTTTTGCGCATGTGTTAGCTCATGCGGTGGTTCGCCATGCAGAAGGTAAGTGTTAATGTTGTCATACCATTCTAACGTTCCTTCCACGTTTAATGAAGAAATCTATGCCACTTGAATGATAGGCTCTATACATTCTATCATTAAAGCAGGCCAAGTGGCAAACAAGTGTCGTGGCACGTTTAATGCCAGTGTTGCCAGTGCATTGGCAATAGCGTTTTCATTGCGCAGCACGTGTTGGGCATCGGTTGTCACAAATTATTTCAGGAGATCTTTAGCCATATCATAGTAAGGCTGTAGATGCATAGCCTTGTAGGCGTAGACTCCTGTGATTTGATTAATGATGAGCATCGAATCGCCTCAAATTGCCAGGTGTTGAATTTTAAGCTCTCAGGCTGTCAACAATCCTCTGAGGAGCCCCTAATACTCTACCACGTTGATCGTATAAGAGAACATCAGGAGATAAGCTGATGGACACACATCCTCAGGAGAAAGCATAATAACAATGGCGGCACAGCCACCTCTAGTGGTTGAAGCCCCATCGAAGTATAACATTGCTTCAAGGCCTGTTGACATAGGGCTTAAATTATGTACATGTTCATCTGGGAATTTTGGCTCTATTGTAGCTTGATCTTTAGTGGGCGACGTCGATAGCTGGTCAGCTATGGCCTGACCTTTAGTGGACGATTGATTGACATAATATAAATCAAATTCGACTGTGATAGCCTTCCAATGAGCTATCCTACTACTCTCATATAAGTTGTTTGAGATAGCTCGCAGAACATTGCTTTTACACATTATGTTGACCTGACTACAGAAAAGATAATGCCTACATTTTTTAAGTGCAAAAACTAATGCCAAACAATTATGCTCTACTTCATTGTACCTTGTCTCGTACGCAAATAGGGCATGACTGAGGTAACAGATAAGGGCTTCAAACCCATCATTCCTTTTTTGGCATAGTAACGCAGCTATGGACATGTCTGAGCTAGCTAAATAGATGTAAAAAGGTTGATCCCTTTGCGGTAGAAAAATCGTTGGCAAATGTTGTAGCTCCTTTTTTAAATCATCAAATGTACGCTGGCAATCATTAGTCCATTCGAAATTAACACCCTTCTTCAGGAGATGTTGCATGGGGTGTAATTTATATGTTAACTTTGAAATGAACCACCTAATAAATTGAAGCCTGCCCTATAACCCACGTAGTTCCTTGAGGTTTGTAGGTGGCGTTAAATCAACGATGGCCTTGACCTTGTCGGGGTCGACTCGGATGCTAGTCTCTGATACCACAAATTCCAACATGCGTTTGGTTTTGACTCTGAATACACATTTCTTTGGGTTAAGCCACAAGTCATGCTTAAGGCATCGTTTAAGGACTAACTCCAGGTCTTCTGAATGATCTCTAGACTTTATAGACTTGACAGTTATGTCATCTACATTGTCATTCAATCTCCCTAAAAGGTAGTCACTAAAGATGTAGGTCATGGCCCATTGATACGTCACCCCAGCATTTTTTAGCCCGAAAGACATCATAGTGTAGCAAAAGGTCTCCCAGGGTGTCATGAATGTTGTGGTCAACTGATGCTCCGGGTTTATGCGAATTTGATTATAACCTAAGAAACCATCCATAAAGGATAGAAGCCCGTGGCCAGCTGTTGTGTTGATGAGTTGGTCAATACTTGGTAGCGGGAAATTGTCCTTAATCGTAGCTTTCTTCAGATCTCGGAAGTCTATGCAAATGCATATACCTCCCGTTTTCTTAGAGACAACTACGATGTTGGACACCTAATCTGAGTAATCAACCACGTGAATGAAACCAGCTTGATATAGCTTGGTGATTTCATTACGCACTACTAATGTGATTTTCGGCTTGATATATTGTGCCTTCTGTTTAACTGCTTTCATGCAAGGGTCTAAAATTATGTTGTGCTGTATTAATCTCGGGTCTAATCCCGACATGTCTTCATATGACCATGCAAATATAGCAACGTTGTTTTGGAGCACTTGCATTATGCCACTCTGTGTTTGTTGGTCTAAAAGGGAACTAACTTTAAGAGTTTTATTCTCGCCTTTATGTGTGACCATAGGGACCTCGTTCAGAGGATCCTCAGTCACATCACCAGCCTCCAAGTCTAGAGTTTGGGCCAAATGTTCTAGCCAATCTGAGGATATTTCTGATGTTGCTATGGTTGCGTCACAAGGGGTAGGTTCTATTTCTATCAGCGTGTAGTTAGATTGTCTAATGGTCTCCCCGTATGGGCCTGTTAAGGCTAATGGTGTGGATAAAGCTGCATCCATTTGCAAATCACCCTGCAAAAACGTCAAAAAAGGAAGTTGTATTATTTTTTCTACTAATCGGTTGAATGACAATAGTTTTTTTTTTATCTTTTTAGCATTAAAGAGGCTTCCAGTTTAAGGTCTTAGTGGACCATTACAAATATGTTCGGTTTGTAAGATAATAACAAGCTCGGCTTCCTAGATGTTGGTGTATGAAATGAAATGAAAAGTGTAATGTGACGCGTCTAGCGTGTTGCGAAATTTGAATTTCTGTACAAACCGTAGTTAATGCGACAAGATTACAAGATGATAAATGTATTAGTTTAAGGTCATTTCGGACCGTAACCTACACAATATCAACGACATTAATGCCCTGATCTTCGCATTTCATGTCATACTGACACTGGCGTTTTGGGAAAGTTCTGCATCGATCGAACAAAAAGAAAAATTAGTTTCAAGCATTTTGTTTATAAAGCGATGGTTCATACTCGAGACGGGTTACAAATATCATGAATTTGGATTTTGGCTATAGTAGAAGAGGAGCAGAAGCAAGGCGTAAACAGAAGATTTACGAAAACTCATTTGATTACAGCCATGGCACCAAAAGTTAAGGGGAAGGATGCTAAACTAGCCAGGATTGACGAAGTGCAGGAGAGCCTGCAATGGGCTTCGCTGGCCAGAGTCGAGGCACGGGAAGCTACTCCGCTTAACCGGTAAGTGCTCGTTCGTCTTTTTGCACTATTGTCATATTTGGTGCAGTGTCATAATTGTGTATTATTTTCCTGAATGTATATGTCACATTGAGCATTGATATCTGTTTACGCAGGCTGAGCTATTGTAGTTTGTGGTATTACCTTCATCTTTGCTGTTGGAGATGAACCTCATATTGTTACAAGGGTTTAGGTAATGTTGGATAATACTGGACAAACGTTGTGTATAATCAAAAGAACTCAGTATTATATTTTGTAGGTAGTGTAATCAGGGTTTTATTTTCCTTTCCTTTATTCCCATAATAGTTGCATATTACACTGGAATAATATGCAACGTTGCCTTCATCGCCGTTGTCAGAGATAGACCTTGAGCTGTTGCAAGGGTTTGGACGATTCTGGCCATGCGTTTCTAGCGAAATCTTTATTTTTTTGGGAATTAGGCAAACCCTATTATAGCATGATGAATGTTTATATTCAAATTCTTTGTCTAATGGTGACATGTTTTCAT
This sequence comes from Gnetum montanum, assembly GCA_015680685.1. Classification (NCBI taxonomy): domain Eukaryota; kingdom Viridiplantae; phylum Streptophyta; class Gnetopsida; order Gnetales; family Gnetaceae; genus Gnetum; species Gnetum montanum. Next base: position 223,683 of record MNCI01015288.1, read on the forward strand.
TATACAGTATCATGTTAAAGCCTGTCCTAATCGTTTTGGACATCGTGGGTGTTCTGTGCTGCATGTATGTTCCAGCGGCCAATGTTCCTCCTCCTCATGCTCGTATAAAGTGGGAGGCGGTATGGTTCCGAAGAGGCACGTGGAGGTTCCTACAGTTTCTACTTTGTAATTACAACGTAATCATCTAGTCCCATCTACCAAGTGATGTAGCTACCGCTATTTTGGAGATGTTATTGGTCTGTTCGACATAGGGCGTCTTAGGGTTCTTGACGGATGGCAGGATTGAGACTGCATGAGTGCAAGACCGCGAACAAAGCACTAGAGGTCTGAGGCATTTGAGTTGGATCTAGAAGATGCCCAAATTCAACTGCTATAACTCCTACAATACTCTGTTCATGGATCGTCACCTCACAGCCTATTTCCAAAACCCACCTGGTATTGTGTCTTACACAGGCGGCTAAGAATTTAAATTTGTGTCGTTTTGATGTGTGTCAATGCACTAACTATTGTCTGGATTTACGTCGAGCGTAAAGAATTTGCCCATTTTCTATGATATAGATTCTTTATCAATGATAGTGGTCTTCTGGGTGATATTGATACCTTGTCATTAACCGAAAGGGCTATTAGTGAATTTACTGCTATTACCAATGTACGGGCCACTGTCATGGAACAACTAGCGTTTGAAATTCTAGAGTACCCAACCCACTATGCTGACTTCTTTGCTAGGTGTAAAACTTTTGAATGGCTGGATAAGAAATGAACCTTGGATCCTCCCCTCATTGTGGCCGACGTGCGAAGGAAAATCCCTCCATTTACTTTGCCATTCGAACCTGGTAAATTTCGTTATGATCATGAATTATGTCAATGTTATCAGTTAGCGATGATGTGTGAAGTTGTCTTGTTTTATTTTTTGCAATCTTGGCTTAGCTATCGTTTTATGTATGCAGTCAGGAAATCATGGGAAATCACGATCATGGCCTCCGGTTGCGACGCAAGCAATATCTTTTTCCGCTATGGTGACATAAAGGAGGCACAACGCTGGCTCGGCCATAGAGCGGCCCCAGCTATTTTGACCAATAACCTTTGGGAGGTTGGACTAATGGACCTGTTCTTGGCCATAACCCCTAATGTTACCATGGGCAAAATGTTGACCTTAGTCAACTCCTTTAGTGAAGAAGCCGAGCGTCTCTGCGTACACGTGCGTAACGTGCATGTAAATTTTGACATCGATGCTCCGCTATTTGATGACCTCTTCGGGGTCCCCTTCGATGGCTTTCCTATAGAGGAAAAGTCAAAGAGCAGCACTAAATGCCAGGAAGGGATAGAGGAGTGGCTAGGGGTTAAGAAAGAGGCGAAAGGGATTCTTGCCAACAGGATTGAGTTAGTGGTGGCCAACATCATTTACCCCCTTTTCCGAGCTCGGGCCTTTCCCAAGACACTCTCCCAACGGAGATTCCTCACTATAGAACAAGCTCGCATTATGCGAGAGGTCATTGAGGAGGGGACGCGATTCAATTGAGTCAGCTATTTTGCCGAAGGCCTGCGCGTTGAAATGGTCAAGCTTTGCAAGAAGCTTGAATCCCGTTTCAACGTGCATTTTGCCTTTTTCATAGCTTGCTTCTAGCACTTTGCCAAATTTTTGGTTATCCAACAGGATGGAGTCTATATGTAGTAGGACCATGACCAGATTTCTAAACCGTGGATTTCCCATCTTTTTGGCACCGTCCGGTCGTAGGACCCTCCTGAAGGGATCGGGGAGTCATTATCTGTAATGACTAGGGACATGGCAGCACCTCGAATGCAGGGTCTAGACAGCATGGATGGGGCACTCCCTTCCTATACTAGTGATGCGTCGAGGGGGAAGTGCCTGGCGGCTAAGATAGTGGACTCGTCGGTGCCTCGAAAGAAGCCTTGTTTGACCGAGGAGTCCGTCGAGCCAACAAGTAGTGTAGGGGAGAAGATGCAGGTCAAATTTTGAAGGACTAATCTTCCAGTAGGTAAGTAAAGGAATGTGCTAGTGGTTACATCCATGTTGGCTATAGACACTTTTGTGTCACAATTTATTGGACTAGAGCAGAATTTCGTGTTAACTAAAAACATCATGTGATAGTGAAGAAGAGGGTTGTAGAAAGATTAACCCCTGAAATGGGGGCTATGGTTTTGCAGCGTGAGGAAGAGACCCCGGCCTTGGAAGAGGAGGCTACAATAGTCAATCAAGCGAGTAGCATGCATATTCCTGCGCACGAGAAGGCAGCAGCTGTGGAAGATGCTGAAGTCCCTTCGGCCTAGACAAGAAGAGGTAAATGATTTGTAACTCTATTAGACTAACTTTTATAGCGTACTTGACTCTAGGAAATTGCTTCTAAAAGTTATATTGGTCATCGTAATGTTTCAATTATGTCTTCATATGGAACTTGTTCTGTATAATAGGTGACCAGGACGTGCACATGTCAACTAGTGACTCGATCCTGGGGTAAATTTCCTAATAAATTTGCCTTTATGGAAGGGGTCGTTCAAGACATGATCGGTCGCTTGGAGCAAATCGATCCTAAAGTAGGTACATCATGATCATTATGCAGAAGTTGTTCCATTTTGATATTATGTTATCTAATTATGCCTAATCACTATGCTATGTTATTAGGAGCTCGACTCAGGGAGGATCCGTCGAAGCCTATTGATCTAGACACCACTGAACCTTCCTCGGAAGAGGCCGTTGTGCCATGCAACATTTATGATGAAATGCGTAAATGTGCGGTACACTCAACTTGCTCCTTGTGGGAATGCCAGAGTGTAAACGAAGATCTTTGGAAAGGATTTCAAAGGTCGGAGAAAGAGAGAGTGACTCTAGGTGATGAAGTGGGAGACTTGAGGTATCGGAATGAATTCCTGTAGGCTTAAGGGATGGGCAACGAGGACTGCTGGACAGCTATTGTAGACTACGTTCGTTATTGGACGATCGTCTGAAACAGCATCCAAACTAGTCATGAACTAGTCAAGAAGCAGATGCAAATGGACCTCCTAGCTCAAAAGAATCAAGACTGGAAGGACTATAGCGCAAGTGTGCAAGAATGGGGGCAGACACAAAAAGATCATAAACATGTCTATAAGCAGAACTACGCTACCTACCATCAATAGTATAGGGACTCTACCATTGAGGCTCAGTCTCTTCGACTATTCCTTGACGTTATTGGTGCTTCCAGTGCATTTGCAAAGTTCCAGGAGCAAGTGACAGTGAGCGCCTCTCCAAAAAGGGAAATGACTCTTCCTGGAGGAGAGACAACTATCCCTTCCTTCTTCCCTAAACCACCTCATTGGACACCTATGGAAAAAGAGAAGATGAAGGCTGGAACTAACCTAGGAGACGGGGCTTGGTCTGAGCTTACCGAGGACGAGATTATGCAACGTCTGTGGATTGGCTTAGAACAAATTTTGTTTGCTACTGATGCAGGACCATCATAGGTGAGTGTTTGTTTTATTATGCCTTTTTTCATACCTATTTTTGATCATGATGTCAGTATACGTGTTATGTACAATTACAGGAACGACCTGAGGAGGTTCCTCAACGAGGTGAGTGTAACGTGGATGACGGTCCTCACAAAGGGGGTTTACAAGGGACAAAGCTTAATAGTGGTGATCAACGCCATGGCAAATAACTCCATACAGAAGAGCCTGATAAGGAGGGCCACCTTCATGAAGAAATGCTACCTGAAAAAGGTGGCCCCTATGAGGATGATTTGCTCGGGGTGGAGATTGAGCTGAGGGACACGGGTGACAGTGGAGACAAAGGAGATGCATAACGTGACTGTATTGGCCATAGTTCATTTTTTTTATTTTTATGATGAGAAAGATAATATTTTATTTTCAACATTTTAATGCAAATTTGGTCTAAATTGATGTTCTTTTTTTGTTACTGTTCTCGCTTTATGCAAAGTGTAAATTAGTGAGTTTTGATGTTATGAAAAATGGCGGATAGTTTAGACGTATAGCGTAAATGAAGTTACTAGTTTAAAGTCATTGCAGGCTACTAGATAAATCGGGTGCATAGCGTAAATAAGGCAACTAGTCTTGGGCCATTTCAGGCCTTTGACCAATTCAAGCATAAACTCTGATTTAAATAGGTAGTTTAAGGCCATTGCGGGCCATGGATAGTTTTAGGCCATTTTGAGCCATGTATAGTTTTAGGCCATTTCGGGCCGTGGATAGTTTTAGGCCATTTCGAGCCATGTATAGTTTTAGGCCATTTCAGGTCGTGGATATGTGGTGAAGGGATAGCGTAAATGTCACTAAGTTGCCAATTTTAAGCCTTGGTAGGCTATGATTAGTTTAAGGCCATTTCGGGGCTTTTCATAGTTTCAGGCCATTCCAGGCCTTGTATAGTTTTAGGCCATTTCGGGCCATGTATAGTTTTAGGCCATTTTGGGCCGTGGGTAGCACACATGATTAATTTTAGATAAAGCTAAGAGTGACAAAGATAACTAGTAGGAGCGTAAAAACATAAGCATAAATGAGAACAGCTGGTGGAAGCATAAAAGTAAGCCTAAGCGTAAAATGAGAATAGTTGGTGCATACAAAGATGGGATAGCATGATGAAATAAAACATGCATAAACTATACGGTAATCAAATGACCTGGTTTATTGGCTAGCTCGGTAATTGTTTCCTAATTGCTTTTATTTTTGCTGACACGTAAAGACAAGGGGATTTACCACCCTTTTCCTTCACATCACACTCCTCTTCTGGGAATGGTAGCTCGGCCCAAGTTAGGCTGTCATCAATCACTATTTCAGCTTGTTCGAGTATTCGAACAAGGGACTAATCTTCAGACATTTCAATTTTCAACCCCTGCTCCATTTCTATGTTATTAACAGCCTGAGGGGTTATTTCATCATCGTGGATAATCACCTCTCCTCCTGCGTAGGGCAAATGGATCTCCTGATGTATAGGTGATGAAACTGCCCTTAGTTGAGCCAACCAAGACCTCCCCAGGATCAAGTTGAAGCTAGGCATTTCCTCGATGATAATAAACGTAGCGTCCATGGAGAATTGGTCTCCTACCACAAAGTTGATATGGACCGTGCCTTTGACTTGCACTCATGCCCCATTGAATGACTTTAAACACAAAGTGATGGTAGGGCTAATCTGATCGATCAGACCTAGCTTATCCACTATGGGGTAGGGGATGACATTAGCAGTCATCCCATCATCCACATGTACCCTTCGAATTCGGTGTTGACCAACCCAAATGGTGATGAACATGGATGCCATTATCACATGACCCTTTTCTGGGTCACCCTTAACGGATTCGTCGCAAAAGGTCAACAAGGAAGGCCCTGGTTTCTTAGCCGCAAAAGGAAGCATAATGGAATGAATCGCTTCTTCATCTGCAGGAAGGCTTTCATCCACAGGTATGGGTGTTAGCATGCGAACCATAGCCTCATGATGTTTCTATGATGTCATGAATAAGTCATAAAGGCTCAAAGTTGTATTTTTTTATTTTAGAGCCTGTTTGACTTGCGTAAAGGCATCGAAGAGATCTTGCCCGCGATTTGGCTACTTATCACCCATTTCCTCTTCCATTCTCCCTAAGAGAAAAATTTCTTAGGGAGGAGTGATATTCGGTTGAGGACTATGCTTCTTTTTGCCAGGAGTAGATGGTTGCGTTTGCATAACTTCGCCATCTTTAGAAAATGGGGCCAAGGGTACAGAGGTAAGGGGTTTAGGCTAAGGAAACCCCAGCGTAAGACAATCCTTGGCCATACCAATTGTCATACCTCCTCCTTTTCCATTAAATTGGGATCAGGAGTTTGACTTGAAGGTTTTCCCTTGTGTAGGAAGGGCTGTCGATGGTTTTGGCATCCTGATGACAAATGGGGCCTTGGGCGTAGGCGTGGGCTGAGCCGCGGCTTTATCGATAGTGGGTTGTCGAGAATTAGTCTGAGAAGGGGCTCAAAGGATAAAAGGTTATCATGGAGTACCACTTGTCGATGCTGTTGAATCCGTTGTTTGGAGAGAATGAGGATGCGTTCGTAGCATGAAAGGTTGTTTCGGCTGTGCCTGATTATCGCCCTCTGCTCCTACCACGTTAATTGTGTACCCTGGGTTATTTCCATTTAACAGGTCTTGGTACACGTGCAGGGCTCAATTTTTCAGGTGACCTGGACTACTGCTGTCCAAGATCAAGTCACCTTGATTGATCATGTGTTGAATGTCATCTTTCAATGCCCAGTAGTAATCCGTGTCATGACCGCACAATTGATGGTAGTCGCAGAATCGGTCTAGTCTAAAGTTCTTGGGAACAGGCGGTTCATTAGGTTGGGCCAGGGAGGGATTCTTGAGTAATTCACAATGATGCCTATGATGTTTCATAGCCTCCTTAGACATCGCCTTGTGTTGGATGTGACCGATTCCCAATAATTACTTCAGAAGTTCTAAAGGCTTCACAGGTAGAGTCGCGTAATTTGAGCAATCTTTGTACTCAAATTTTGGCCTCAGTTGTGGTGCTACTTTAGGGGTAGAAGGATTTTCTTAATTAACCCAGTTGGAGCTAGTTGCTGGTTCAATAGGCTCTATAGGTGTTTTCTTGTTATTGTTTTTTTTCTTGGCCCCTTCAGCAACCGCCACTACTATCGTTATCACGGCTTTTCCTTTGTCTTTACCCTTGCTATGGGCATTTTTGTAGACTACATACGTCGGATCTTTACTAGCCTCTGCCACATCTTGGATGCTCTTAGTCTGAGCAAAGGCTTGACTAAGGGAATGGGGAGCGAGGTAACATAGCATAGACTTGATGAAGTCATTGACCGCTCCCTTGAAGATTGCTAGTAGATGGGCTTCCGCAATGGGTTCGCAGATCTCGTTCAAGGTAGTGCTCCAACGCTGTATAAACCTCTGGACCGACTCGAGTGGGTCTTGTTTGACTTCCATGAGCTGGTCCAATGTGACTTCTGGCTTCAGGTTATATTTGAAGCGAGTCACAAACTGGGTTAACAACTCTTCCAAGGTTGAGATGGAAGCGCGTGGAAGTGCTCGATACCAGTCCAAAGCTTTACCTGTTAAGGACATAGCAAAGACATGGATTATAGTATGCGGCCATTGTTATAGCAATAAGGACTCTGACCTAAAAGTGACCAGGTGGGCATTAGGATCACCTTCCCCATTGTATTTTGTGAAATGGGGAAGGGGCATTCCAAGTGGCAACGACAAGACTGGGACTACTGGGCTAATAGGATCGTCATGGTAAAAATCCATGACTTGCGTTGTGTCAGAACCAGCAGCCTTGAGACTCTTGACCTTCTCTGTAAGGGTCTGAATGAGTTGGAAGGCTTGGTCTAGACCCATAGACAACGATGTCGTTTGTGGAATGGAAGGAGGACCCACACCAGGTGGCAGCATAGAGGCAACAGCTTGGCCGATGGTCGATGCTATCGGGATGGTCCCTGCAGGTAGTGTTGCTTATGGCATCCACCATCCAGTGGTTGGTGCGGATGGGGGAACTACCATCAGCTGCATCATTGGGTATGTTGTTTGTGTAACCGGGGGCACAGGCAGTGATCCTGCGACTGGGTTTAGCACTTGTGGGACCTAGCCTTGAAGGTGGGGATGGTTGCACATTTGCGCAGGATGTGTAATGAGAGACATGTTGGGAGCCCACCATGCTGTGGTGGTGGGCTCTATCATGTGAGTCGAGAGCAAAGTCGGTGTTGTAGGTAATTGGGACGTAGGTATGGCATGTACATGCAGTGACACTGGCGCAAGCACACGATGAGGTGGGTTAGATAACCGCACCTGCTGAGGAATGATCTGTGATGGACCATCACCCAGGAAGATAGTCAGAGAGAGAAAATGTAAACGCAGTGAATGTAGGACTTGATTGATGATAGATAACGTCAAAGGTGTGGTGACCTTGAACAACGGATTTACATGAGACGTTGTAGAGGGAGGGGCCATGGTGAAATCAGCATGACTGCCTCCTTCAGAGTGAGATTCTAAATCATCTTGTCTATTGTGAAGCATTTCATCATGGACCAAGGCCTCTAGTTGTTTTGGCGATGTCTTTTCCATCAACATTTGATCTAGGATCCACTTTTGTTGATCTATCAGGGGTATGAAAGTGCTAGGCATAGGAATGAGTTCCTTCCCGTTGTAGTACATGAACTCGTACTCTCATTTTTCCTCGAGTTCTTATGGATACATATGCAGGTTTGCTGCTAACTTAGCACAGAGGAAATTGTAGCTTTCCCTGTGCTGAGCCTATCCCTCAGGCTCCTTGTTTTATAGCCTGAGGGAGCAGCATGGTCGCACTGGACTAAGTGATTACTCAACCATGGGAGGCATGATTTGCATGGTCCAAGTGTTCTTAAGGCTGGCGGTGTCAATGGCAGTAGTTGATGTAGTCATTTTTTTACGCGATTCGGAGATAATGATAGTAAAAGTAGAGATCGGAAGGACAAAGGCAAACTAAGGTAATAATCGGGGCTTTCTATCTTGTAGGATTCCAAAGGAATCGTCGAAGTGACTAATCTACACCACACAATTTCGTAAACAACCTCGAAGGTATTACGTTTACGTTGATTGACAATGGGTACAAACAGCTTACAAGACTACCCGTAAAATGCGGATCGGATATGAAGGCCCTCCTTCTAGCACTAGAAAACTATAATGACGGAAAACGTCGGTCGTTGGAAATACCGAACGAAAGTTTGTGTACACAGTTCTAACCCCGGATCCGTGCGAGGACCATGCTGGAGAAAGAAACGAATCCGAGGTGCCCTGAACGGTCTTATCGATCAGACAGGGACTTACTTAATCAGTAAAATTTCTGTGATAATTTGATGATAAAATGACGAGTCTTTATGAGGATATGCAATATTGTTAATCCCAAAGAAAACTATTGAAAGCGATGCAAATGTAGAGTGATTGCCAAATCCGTATAAATGAGACGCAAGGAATTAGTCTTACAGAAAGTATGACCACAAGATCTGAGATTTAATTTATGAACACAATGCAGCATAATATGTTGAATGTTGAGATTTTGAAAGGTAGAAAATT
>MNCI01015288.1:256852-299735 GCA_015680685.1 Gnetum montanum
ACCAAAAAAATCATATACCTCGGACTTACTTAACCATACACCATGACAACAACAAGTAAGTCTGGGAAGACAATGATTAATTAACCCCAAGTGTTCCTTGCAGTGTTTAGGCATTTAGTCTGCGAAGTTTGACCAGATCACGTGTGCTACACTCGTTTCGTATGGTTGAGTGTAGGGGTACCTTGTCACTCATCACTTAGTCTGCGGAGTTCGACCGGATCGTGCATGTAACGCTCGTATTCGTATGGTTGAGTGTAGGGGTACCTCGCCACTCATCAAATTCCTACAAGAAAATAAAAGTATCATCAACAAATTAGAAGTGTGTAAACTCTAGATATCCATGGGCTAGAATGATGCCCTTGATAAGTTGTTATAACTTGTATTTTGAAAGCATAGCTCCAAGGCCTTCCATTGTCATAATAAATAAATAAGAAGAGATTGGGTTTCCTTGAAAAATACTATTTTTGCCATGAAATCACTTGTACACTTCCCATAGCAAAGTAAACACATTGATTGTAAAGAAATATTTGTTTTAATAAGCTTGTTCATTTCATTATTTTTATATTTTGATGTATTTTTATTAAGATTCTCTTATTTTTATATAGGTTAAAGAGATGATACGATGCCTAATAAACTAGTAGATCATGTGATCTTTATTTGCAAGGAACTAATGAGGTGTTAGCCTAGTGTTACGAGTATTGGCTTGGTAACCCTAGGTTATAGGTTCGATTCTACTAGGTAGCATTGAGTTACTGTAACACCCATTAGTAGGAAGCAAGAGTTGACACTTAATGCTCATAACAAGTTGGCTGAAAATGCATAGGTATAATTTTTTCTTTTCTTTTCCCCAGAAATTGATCAATTATTAGAAATTGAACTTGCATATAGACCAACATAGATAACTATCATTAAAATAATGCATAACAAAGAAAATTAAAAGATGTAAAGAATGGCCTAAGGATCTGGTAAGAAGAGAATACCAATATGACAATTGACATCTATTAATACACTACATCTAAGGTGTAGTACAAATGCGAAAACATCTAAAACTTAAAATTATATTTGTAGCCATCTAGCTTACGAAAAAGCCAATTAATTCAATCACTTCACTTAGAAGTCTTAAATTATGCACAGCCAACATGTAATCTATTAGAAGAAAGTCAAACTCAAGGAAAACATATTATTTATGGACCTAGAAAATTGCAAATTGAAATACAAAACAATACAACAATCTTTGTATTTATTTACAATATCATTGCCAATGATAAAATATCTAGGGTTCAGCAAGTAAGAAAAACCAAAAACTAGATTGTACACATTACTAAGCTTGTTCACATAGACAACTTGACATCAAGCATAAGAATCCTGAAATAGTATTTTACAAATAAAATTATTGAAACTCTAAACAGAAGAATTAAACATAACTACATCTAGTGGCAATCAACAAACCATAATGAATAATCAATTTTTGGTTCAACCATTGCTGATAAAAAAGGACAACCATGAAAACCAAATAGTGACAACAAAAACCTATTCGAAATTCCTCTAATAGAATGTATAGGTCTTATTTTCTTTTTATTTACTGATCAAATTTTGATTTTTCTCAAATCATAATAAATCAAATGTTGTTCATCAACATACTTATCTAACCCAATAATTGGCCACAAGAAATGTACAAATCAATAATACCAAATCCATTTAATTTCACAATAAAACTATTTTATCTTATTTTAGCAACCTGAAATAACTAACCTAAAATAGTGAAGTTCACACCACTAACATTTAATGAAACTATCATAATAGAAAATAGAGAAAGCACCTACATTTAATAGCAATAATTTAACATCATTAACATTTAATAATCATAAATAAACATCCTAGATTTTCTCTATTCCATTGGACTTATACAAAGATAACAAAATCAAACTTGAGAAGGTACACAAATAAGAATCAAAATTCAATCCAAGGATTAAGCATTCAAGGCGATCATCAAGCCAATTTTCTTGTCAAGAGTCAAGAATTCAACAATTTTGTAAATTTCAAAAAATCACAAAATAGACATGGCCTAGGGATACTCTCACTTTCTACCAACAATACTAATTCTCATATAAGGGATCCTTGACACCTGTTGACAAATCGTTATGCCAATATGCCCCAAATCATTATGGGTGTTTCTAAATCATTACATAAACAACTCTCATCCAAGTCATTTAGGCTCAAGAGTACAAAGCATGGATGAAGAGATCCATCAACAAAATTAAGAATTCAACAATCCAAAATCTCAACAACAAATCTAGTCAAACTTGATTTTAACATAAAATGATATTCAAGAAAAAGAGAAGAAGACCTGAGATATTAGATTATCATCCAACATTGTCCATTACACATAACAAGAGAAGAATTCATCTTACCTTCTTGCTTAGATTTCTTGCTTACCAAGAACATATAATTACAATATTGGATTATAGTTTAGCTCAAGTTTTCTTCTTATTTATGGATTTTTATAGTAGCCAAAATCTTTTCTTAATGCCATTCTTGCTTTTTTCCAACCATAACTTTCTCATGTTGGTGTTTATTTGTTGTTTTAGCTACATTCTTTTTTTGTTGGTGTTCATTTGTTGTTTCAGTTGTAGTCTTCTTTTGTTGTTCTTCTTCTTCTCTTTCAATCATTGTCTTGTTGATGTTGTTGTTGTTCATTTGCTACTCCAACTGTAGTCTCCTTTTACTATTGTTCATTTCCAACCACCTACCATGTGATTAAGCTCTCCTTCCCTTTCATGTGCATACACACACACACACACACTCTCTCTCTCTCTCTCTCTCTCTCTCTCTCTCTCTTTCTCTCTCTCTCTCTCCTCCCTTGTGATTGAGCTTTCCTTCTTTTCCATGTGCACACACACACAAACACACAGACTCTTCTTCCCCTTTTTTCTTTCTTCCTAGACCTTTTTATTCACTTTGGTTTTGGTTTCAAATTTGGTTTCTTTAATATAATTGAATCTTTACTAAAAACATTTCCTCTTCTCTCTCCTTTTTTAATAAATAAAACATTTTTCTGAACTACCTAGTCATGAGTTTAATTCTTTCCATGATCACTCTAATCAAATTAATAAAAATATATTCTAACAAGTTGTAGGTTTAATTCCCCAAGTTGCAACTTTCTATATTTTGAAATTCTAATTCTACCAAGTCTCAGGTTCAATTCCTTTTGATCTCATATAGTAGAAAACTAGTAAGCATAAAATATTTAAACATAATATCCACCTCTATTCCTTCTTTCTTCAGCAACATGTCACTTCTAAATTTATCACAATAGATATGTAGTTGTGCTTCATTTCTAGCAAAATTTCTTTTAGAAAGCAAGTCATAATGTGCAATGGAAAAGATTCCAAAATGAGAATAGTAAAGAGTGTAGTTTAAGACAAAAAACCAAGTGAAACACCTTCTCTTTCAAGCCATCAGCAATGCAAGAGTTTCATATTCATAACTTATTATTGCATTGTCTTATGATGCCTTGAAAAGTCATCGCACAACCTTTCTACAGTCATGGAGGAGGTACTTATATTCTACTAACTAATGAAACTCTAATAAACAATGCATCAACAACATACACAATACTCCACATGTTCATTATTCAAAATAATACAACTATGATATACATAATATTCCTGATTCATAGGTCAAGATTCCTTCCACTTGATTCACTAGTCAAGTTCCTCAACAACATGTGCATCTGTATGCATCTTTAAGAGAATCATTCATGCTAAGCAAAACATACCTCTTTCAGCCCTTGAAGCATAACATAAAGAAATATTTATTTCTTATTTCTTTCTAAATTTGATTTCTGAATAATTAGAATTCACACAATAGCCTTTAAAGATAAGATATCTAAAACTTATATAAATACACATCCAAAACAAGTACATGAGATACCCACTTTACAGTTCACATAGAAACATTCTAATCAATTTAAGAAATTATTTCAAGGCACTTAGGTCATGTAACATATAAAAAAATAAAAGCACAATAACAACCTCATAAATAATACAACATTTTAGCTTCATTTCTACTTAACATTCCTTTTGTTCATTCCATTAATATATTCTAAATTAATTAGTAGTACGTACTTAGTACTTGGCATCTAGTAATACACACAACACAAATTAGCATAACTTAGATCAATCATAAAGAAGAATAACTGGTCATTTGACCAATCATTAATACAATCACATTAGCAACCCTCTAAATCTATCACAATTATAAAATTATAGATAATTCTACAAATCAACACTATACACACATACCATCATAACAAAGCAAACTCACAAATATTGCCATAAACTTTAAAATGAAAATCCAAGAAAGTTACCTCATTATAGTTATAAACTTCTATAAATCTTGGGGTGTAGCTATGTTTTACTTATTTTAGTTTTAGGTTCCAACACCCCTTTATTTGCAATGAACTTTGTTGTATGATATCATTGCTATAATGGGATTTTGGTTGTCCCCTCTATTTTTATTTTGTTTCCTATGTAACCCTTAACTACATTAGTAGGGGTTTTTTCTAATATTAGATCTTGTACTTTTGCTAGGGCATGATCCTCATTTAATATAATTTATATACTTTTCTTCTCCAACAAGATACCATCATTTTTTACATTGAAGAGATATATAAATCAAAATATGATACTTTGGTAGAACTTAAGTGGAGTATAAAAATGTCTCAAGTATATTTTAAACTTGTCACCTCTTTCTTACTTGCTATCCATGCTATCTATAAGAAATAATAATTTTTGGAATGGAACTTATAATGAAAGTAACATGGAATCATCATTTACAATGGAAAACTAATATAGATGCACCCCAAGATATATAGTCCAATTATAACTTTATAACTTGAAATTAACCACTAAAATTGAACCCATGACTTGGAGCTTTCAAATTAAGATTCTTACTACTAGGCTAACACCTCATTGTCAGTAACCACTCAAAAACACTTTTATTCATCTGTTAACCCTTCAAACACAAAGGTAAATTAAAGATAAAATGACTAAGAAAGAAAGAGTGTTGGAACCTAAAATAAGTGAAACATAGATGCACCCTAAGATATATAGTCCAATTATAACTTTATAACTGAACATTAACCACTAAAATTAAACCCATTACTTGAGCTTTCAAATTAAGATTCTTACTACTAGGCTAACACCTCATTGTCAATAACCACTCAAAAAGAGGTCACACTTTTATTCATATGTTAAACCTTCAAACACAAAGGTAAGCTAAAGATAAAATGACCAAGAAAGAAAGAGTGCTGGAACCTAAAATAAGTGAAACATAGATGCACCCCAAGATACATAGTCCAATTATAACTTTATAACTCAACATTAACCACTAAAATTAAACCAATGACTTGGAGCTTTCAAATTAAGATTCTTACTACTAGGCTAACACCTCATTGTCAATAACCACTCAAAAAGAGGTTACACTTTTATTCATATGTTAACCCTTCAAACACAAAGGTAAGCTAAAGATAAAATGACCAAGAAAGATAAAATGACCTGAAATAAGTGAAATGTAGGTACACCCCAAGATTATTTATAACTCAATGCTACCTAGTAGAATCAAACCTATGACCTAGGGTTAGTAGGCCAAGACCCATACCACTAGATTAATACCTCACTGTTAATTTATAGAAATTTATAACTCAGTGCTACCTGGTAGAATCAAACTTATGACATGGGGTTACGAAGCCAAGACTCATACCATTAGAGCATTAGACTAACATCTCATTGTTAAATGACCAAGAAATAAACCTATAAAAGTCCATTTACAAGTAATAATTTATAGTAACAAATTTGACATAAACAATGAATGATTGTCAAGAATGCAAATAATGAACAAATCTAAAAATAGAAGTTTGGTTCATTAATGCTAACAAGCTTTTCCCCACTCCTAGTGCCTACTAAATTGATAAAGCAAGCTTGGACTACTAGGATCCATGGACAAATGAAAAAAAGTTCCAATCAATAAACCAAATGTGGAAGTAGAAGGGCAAGGAGCTAATATCACTAAGATTATAATTCCCATTGTCAAATTTGTATATTTTTGATATTTGTATGATGATCAATCTAATTTTGTCAATAAGATTACAACTTAAATTGTGTAAGTTATGAGGCACTTGTAATATTGTAATTAGCCTATCAATGTTAACCCACCAGTTTTGAAATTAAACTTTGTTCATTTTGTGTAACTCAAGAATAGGTTTTGGGTTAGTCTTAGTATGATAAATTGTAAAAAATTCATATTTTTATTGCTTTGCTAGCACATTTGCATCAACACATTGATTGATCTACTAACCCAACACATCTTATTTTTCTATCTATATGTATGCACAAGTTAAGGCACATTAATGACAAGTTTAACCTACAAGTAGAAAAATTTTGTCAATTTGTTTTTGTGATTTGTAATGGGTAGCGAGTGTTTTTAGTGTGTCTCTAAGTCAATTGTTAAAGTCTTTATCTAAGTGGTCGTACCTAGATGTAATCATGTTTCACCAATAAATATTGAGATTGCTTTCATACATATTGCAATACTTCAACTAGGGATAAATTCACTTTTATTGTAATCTATTTTTTGTGTAATTTATAAATATTAATTGGCATAATGTGTACATTTCCAATGTATTACTTACGGCGGAATGAGTGCATTGAGACCTCAAGTATTAACCATGATTAGCTTGGCAATTCCAATGGTTAACTAACTTAGTTTGCTTAGCGGTTAGTTTCATCGCCCGATGGTTAATTTGTAAGTCTAAGAACACAACAAAAGGTTGATGGAGCAGATACTCATTACCTTATAATGTTACTTTCTTTGCACATATAGTTAGCTAATAGTTTAGATTAACTTTTCTTTCCATGTTGTTTTTGGTATTTTCTACCCATGTTAAGTATGTGCTATACTCTAATGTTTTTTTCTTACTTATTATTGATATTATTTTTGGGGTTTGGCATCCCCTAGTGTAGATTACTTCTATTTTTAGTGATCTTTATATTTAATAATAATTTGCTAGTCAACATCATTAATTATATGCCTCCACCACACTTAACCATATAACTTAAGCCTAGTATAAGTGTGATTATGAAGACAGCAACTTGTGATCTATCTCAACTACTTAAACATTTAACCTAGCTCATCCATGAATTATGACAAAGTATACCATATATGTCCATAGATTGTATGGTTAGACGTGGGTATATCCCACCACTTGTGAACTTTTATATATAATTGATTAGATGTTTGATAGAATATTAACATCGAGGTGGGCTAAAATAAGTTATGTGGCATATTCAACCTTGACATTTGAACCAAAATTAGTTGGTGAGTCACTCACATTTCCAATTTGAAAGGAGACCATAGACAAACAAATGTTAGCCATCATACATAATGATATATGAAAGTTAGTTGATCATTCATTCCAAGTGTATTTATAAAATCTTGTTCAAAAAAGTGATTTTACAAAAGTAAACTAGATGATAAATGTAAAATTATTGGACTTAAGGTTAGATATTATAAATTATTGGACTTAAGGTTAGATATTATAAACCAAGTAAGTACATTGATTACAAAGAAATATTTATTTTGATAACTTTGTTCATTTCATATTTTTCCATATTTTTATGTGTTTCTATTAAAATCTCATCACTTTATAGAAGTTGAAGAGATGAGACAATGCACAATAAATCAATATAAGAGTTGATACTTTATTTGCATTAGATTTTGTTGTATAGTCTTCTTATTATAATGGGGCTTTGCGTATCTAATGTGATTTTTATTTTGCTTCCTATGTAATCCTTAAATTCAATTGTGGAGCTCTTTTTTAATGCTTGATCTGGTACTTTTTGTTAAGATGCGGTTCTTATTATAATGGGGCTTTGCGTATCCCATGTGATTTTTATTTTGCTTCCTATGTAATCCTTAAATTCAATTGTGGAGCTCTTTTTTAATGCTTGATCTGGTACTTTTTGTTAAGATGCGGTCCCCTTTTAATATAATTTAACTACCTTTCTCCTCTAAAAAGATGCTATTACTTTTTACATTGAAAAGTATAAATTTAAACAAAGCAATTTAGTATAATTTAAGTCGAGCATATAAGTACCTCATATGTAACTTAAATCGGTAACTTCTTTCCTACTTGCTATACATCAAATAAGAAAAAATAACTTTTGGAATGGAAGTTACTCGGAAAGTAAGGTTACACAACTTACTTGCTACTCATCACACAACAAACGATAAACCTTTAGAATGGAAGCCTTTAGAGTGGAAGTTGCGCTAAAAGTAACATGGGACCATCGTATAAAGTTGCTAGATGATGCTTGTTTCACAAATCATAAAACTCTTACCTTTAACGTGGATGCAACCATTTCCAAAAAAGGTTATGTTTTCATACATCCAATCACCCTCCCACAGCTGCTTTGACAAAATGAACATTTATCCTCAGGTGTGATGACATTTTCATGGATTTCTAGTAACATCCCATCGCCGGCCCTCACATCCCTTTTCACGTTTTTTCATAGATTTGTCTTAACATCCCAACACTGGAAGAGTCTGGTTCTAGATATGTATTATTGACGGCCCTGAAAAATATCGATGATTGAAACAAGGAATATGCCTGATGAGGTTGTTCTTCTTACATGTCTCTCAACTTAGCGTAGAGACAAATTCCCAGTCTCATCATAAAATTTGAAATGGAGATTCTACTGCCACTGCGGAGGCGTAGAGGAGGGAAACTGCAAAACTTGAAAGACCGCAGCATCAGGCCACAGCAAAGAACAGGGAGTAGTTCAGATTCGGTGGGGAGTTGACCAGAGCCGTCAATTGGGGGCTGAAACTGAAGCTGAAGATGAACCCAAAACCAGTCCTAATTAATGAACAGCATTGAACAAGTTTGCCTCAAAAGCAAGCACATTTTCTGCAATCAGCAAGCCATGGCAATAGAGGAATAATTTTAATTTCCCAATCGCAATAGCATTCCTTTCTTGCCGCCATCATCATCATCAGCGTCGTCAGCATCTTCTGCAGAGTACTGGGCAAGGCAAGGTAGGCTTCTGTTCCTGAGCAAGTTCTTAAGAAGAACAAGAAGAAGAAGAAGAAGAACATCATTCAATCTCTGAAATCAGTTGCCAAAATGGGGGATCAGAGGCCTGAAAATCCCAACTTGAAG
Organism: Gnetum montanum; assembly: GCA_015680685.1. NCBI lineage: Eukaryota > Viridiplantae > Streptophyta > Gnetopsida > Gnetales > Gnetaceae > Gnetum > Gnetum montanum. The sequence goes on from MNCI01015288.1 coordinate 266,073, forward strand.
GGCAAGGACAAGGATAATAAATCCAAGACTAAGAAGATTTGGAAATGGAAGCAGCCATTGAAGGCGATTGCAAGTATGGGTATGAACATTGGGAGCAGTCATAATAATAATAATACTAATCAGAGACAGAGTCCCAATCCTCATCCTCATCATCATCATCACAGAGTTGTGTGTGAGTTCAGTCTGCGTGTGCAGGCGCTGGAGGGCCTTCCTTCCGCCATGAATGGCCGCAGAGCCACAATTCAGTGGAGAAGAAAAGATGGGGGCGTCAGAACCAGACCTGCCATTGTTGTTGATGGCGTTGCTCGATTCAGTGACAACAGTGACAAAAACAACTACGCTGCTGCTGCTGCTGTTTCTGCCGATGATTCTGATTCTGCTAAGCTTGTTGATCGTCTTCATGAAGAGGTTCTGGTTCACAGATGCTGCCTTTTCGCCACTCGCACCGGCGGCAATCCGCCATTGAGGTACGATTCCAAATTCTTTGAGATCTCCGCCCATATCGATGACACGATTGAGCTCTGCAAACACAGAATCGATCTCAGTCGAATGCTTCCCGATACCTACAACAATTCCTCGACTTCCTGTTCTTCGTCTTCTTCGTGCTTGGATCATATCAGCGGCAGTTGGACTACTCAGTTCAAGGTCACTGCTAAGCCCGCTCGCGGTGCCTCTCTGTTCGTCACCATCGGATTCATTATCCTTTCCAAGGAAATCATGGGTGCCCCAAATTCCAATTCCAATTCCAATTCTGCAAACCCTAGCTCTGTTTCCAGCAAGCAGCAGAGCAACACCTGCAATCATGTGCAACAATTCCAGCGCAGATTGTCCTTGGGGAATCATGATTTGGATTTGGATTTGGATTTGGAAAATGAGTTTTTTGTGAAGGGGCTTCATCGGCTGTTGAATCCTAACCCTCCTGCTGCTTCTCCTCCCGTTCGACATTCGCAGAGCCAGAGATTCGGCTATGGTAGACGCAGCAACAGCGATGTTTCGATGCTTTTTGATTTCAAGCCCAAGCTCAAGTTTTTCCCTGGCGAGGATAATCCTGGTGGGTTCAGGAATTCTAGCCTCAACAAGGACGATGATAATGGTAGTATCCCTTTCAAGAATCCGAGCCCCGTTGATGAGCATATCAGGGCTTCCGATTTCGGTCTTGAGATTATCAAGGAAAAGGAAAAAATTCGGTTTGAGATTATGGATAAGAAGATCGAGGTGAAGGACATTCTTGAAAGCAATCATCATAATCATGAAAGGGTTGCTGAATTCAGGGAGGAAGAGGCCATGGACAAGGAAATGCTTGCAAAGATTCAGGAACATGAGATTGAAGGGGAAATGATTGGAAAGGATGAACAAGTCAGTGACAATGGTTTTCACCCTGGTATTGAAGTCATCGAAAAGGAGGAGCCAAAGGAGAAACAAACCTCTGAAATTATTCCTGAGCCCATTATCGAAATGGTTGAGCAGGAGTGGAAAGATGAAAAGATTTCTCAGAACATTTATGAGCCTATTGTTGAGGAGGAGAGTAAAGATGAAAAGATTTCTCAGAACATTCATGAGCCTCTTATTGGAAATACGGATGAGCAGAAAGAAATCTTCAAGGAGAACGGACTATCTGGGAACGTTTCAGAGCAGCCCATTGCATTTGTGGCAGATGAGGACAGTGCTTGCAGCGATTTAGATGCAGTGGAGGGTGAGTTTTTGAGCCTGTTGGGTATTGACAATAACAGTTACAGTCCTAGTCCAGGTCATAGCCCACGCTTTAGTCAGTTTTCTTCCTCCTCTGACAGTGATCCTGATCCGGAATCCCCTCGAGCCAGGTTACTCAAACAATTTGAAAAAGAGTATCTCGCTCAAGGGCACTACTGTTTTGAAATGGGAAATAATGATGGTTTTGAGGAAAAGTTTTATGGGGGTGAATCACTGCTGCAAGATGAGGGAGGGCTGGAATTGATGTTGCAGGTTGGTGAAACTGAGCTTCAGAAGGCTGCTCAGACAGAGCAGAGCAGGGCTCGGGCAAAGATTCTTGAAGGGGCAGAGACAGAAGCTTTGATGAAGCAAATGGGTATGGATGACTCGGCTTTCAAGCCTTCCCAAGAAGACGTTTTCTGTAATATTGTGTCTCAGGATGATAATCTTGTTGAGTTGCCTCCTTTAGCTGAGGGTTATGGGCCTCTTGTAAAAACTGTTGATGGGGGTTTGTTAAGATCCATGGATCCGGCTTTGTTCAGGAACAGCAAATGTAAAGGCTCTTTGGTTATGCAGATATCAAAGCCTGTGGTAGTTCCTGCAGAGATGGGTTCCGACATCATGGATATATTGAACAGTTTGGCCTCTGTTGGCGTTGACAAGCTGTCTGCTGAGGTTCACAAAAGAATGCCCCTTGAGGACATTACAGGGAAAACTATTCAACAATTTGCAGTGAATACAGCTCCTAGTCTCAAGTCTGCTAGGGACAGGTAAAGTTTGCTTAGTTTCAGCATTGATCGTTAATTCATTGTTGCCCACTAATATCATAAGAGTCGTTTCTTTAGTTGATATTCGATTTATGAGTTAAATCTTTAATCACACCAATCAGTGTTTTCTTTTTGGCCATTTAACCTAATTTTATTGGAAGTTTTTATATTTTCTTCAAATTTTTAATTTAGATTAAGGAAGTCCCTTGAACAAAAACCATTTCGAGTATCTAGCATATATTGAACATGGCCAAACCCGCTCTTCTCCTATAGCCACAGCCCCTAGGCTTACAAAAGGATGAGTGAACTCAAGCCACAACACTTTGGACTGATTAAAGTCTTCTCTTTCTAACCTCCTTGAAGCCAAATCCAAGCTTCGTTTTTCAGCTTAGCTACTTGTCAAGCCAAGCTCACAACCCTCCCAATTGCTCTTAATTGCGAAGGAGACACTCTCTTAATCAATCCTGAATGGCTGACCCTCTCAAATGTTGCCGTCATCTAAATTTATAGGCCTTGGAGGTTGGACTCCTCATGACTTTTCAACTTGTCAAAGTCTTGCTTTTTTTATTTGAAATTTAAAACTGACCTAAACGATGTCTTGACCATTTACTGAGAAATATCTTTTCAAGAAACAAAGAGTGACTGCAACCTAAACCATGTCTTGACCATGAGCCATAGTGTACTCATTTTAGATCAATAAACCTTGGAAAATCTGCAGTGACTTGCTTACAACCCTCAGTAGCCATTGCAACCAAATCGTGTGGTTTACCATTGCAACCTGACAGCAACTCATGGTTGGGATTTGAATTTGCAAAGGATTGTGATCTCTTGCAACTCATGGCAATAAGTTAACTTAAAAACACCCCAAATTGGTTAAAATATATTTCCTAGAGGCTTTAGGACTTTTTGATGACTCAAATACAACACATGGGAATACATTTGGACAAAAAGGGAGGTATTCCCCATTCTTCAAATAATTAATTGCATCAACACAGGTGACATACATCAAGTCACCATTACATGAATGCTTACAGATTAAGCTTACAATGTCTGCATGGCTTTGTTGTCTTTGGCCTTACTATACATTGGAGTTTTAATGGTTTAAGGTTTTAATCTCAATGGTTGGTGGCCTTCATTGGTTTCCCTCCATGTCTTCAGGTTTTGACTCCTTTGAGCTCATCGTTTCATCTTCAGTCAGGATCAGAACTTAAAAATAGAAACACAAGAAATGGTAGAGATCACATTAGCCCATATCCAATTGGAAAGCCTCAATTCCTTGCCTAAATGTTGCATCATTTTCCCATTTTGAGATTGAGAGATTTCAGCCATTTCTTCAATTCAGTAACCTGAATTAAGGTTTTCCAAGAAGTTTTCCTTCCAAACAATGTGCCATTCCCAGCCACATCATCTATATACACATCCAAACAAAACCAAAATCCATATTATTGCTGAACACAAGCCAAAACATTGTCAAACATCAATTGTCCAATCGCGGTCTCATCTTTAGCTATTATTGGATAAAAATTGACATTTTCCTTGCTCAATATCAGACCTGAAGTCATCATCATGCTTTCAACAAGCACCAGAACAACACACGAGATATCAGTGCACTCCAACCAACATTAAAATTAGATTTCACAATGTGGAATGCCTTTCCAGCATTACTTCTAACAACATTATCATCACGAAAGGCAAAAGCAAAGCCATTATTAAAAAACACCAGGTCCCTCGTCACGAACAACCTACTCAGCATGATCACATTCATCAAAACAAACAGAACATTGCTATTTCAATTTTCAGGCCTAGCTAAGCCTGTAGTTTCTTCTTCCTCACGAGAATGAATGCCAATTATGGAAAAAACGAATTCAAACTTTGGCTTTCTTATGTCTTCAAGTGGCTTCTTTACGTACAAGTAGTTTGAAAATCTATTCTTATTGGCCAACCTTGCATTCCTTTTGAGATAAACAACATCAAAGCATTTCTTCTATATTCCTTCTTGACTTCTTCAGGTCCCATAGGAATCGTCTTGTTTGTAGCCTTCCCCTTTGTTACTTTTCCTACATTACAAACACCATCAAAAGTCATAATTTCATCTTCCAAAAATGATGTTAGCACCAGAACACATCATAAACAATTTTATCATGAAAGGACCCTGTCTTGTAGTTCAAGGTGCATTGTTCCTTTATTTCCTTGAAGATTCTTCATCAACCAAACTATCTTGTATGCAGGAGGGTGTGGAGTGGTCTCCGACTGAAATCTCTTCACAATCTTGGAAGAAATAACAATTTTCTTGGGTTCCTCCATCAAATAACACAATCAAGAAATTCCCATTGGAGTTATACTTGGTCCTAAATAGCGACTTCCTTGATGCATCCTCATCAATGTTCAAATTAGTGATGAATGTGCAAGTGTTGAACTCAGGGTAGTCTTTAATCTCTTCACAAGGAGTAGGATTTTTCAACATACCTTGTAGTGAATTCTTAACATTCTTGATGACCGTTCTTGAAAGTTTGAACCTCGTTGCCTTTGAATGCATTTTTGGCCTTAGGACAATCTGATTGTCTATGTTCTAATTCACAACACTTAAAAACATTGAACCTTTGAAGTGTTACCGAGTCTCTCCTTCTGAGGAGACTTATCTTAACTCCTCTCCTTCTTTGGAAACTTGTCTGGACTCCTTTCCTTCCTTTGAGCCTTGGTCTGACTTTTCTCTTTCCCCTTGTCTTCATCTATGACCTCTTGGTGCTGCTTCCTTCCCTTGGATGGAAATTCTTTTCTTTTCCCTTAGAAGCCCTTCATTTTTTAACACCAAATTGAATTAACTTATTCACATCTGTCAAAGTCAATTTGTATGCCTCATCAAGAGTTGGAAGGTCAAAGAATGCTAGCTCTTGCTGGAACATCATCTTTGGTCCTTCCAAGAATTTGTTGGTTGTTCATAATCTGCCGACAAAACACTTGCTTGATTCAAAACTTTGACAAATTGAATGCAAAGGTCCAACTTTCTTACCCCATATGCCTCAAGAACTTTAACTTCTTGATGGACTCCTATCTGAAGGAAAGCTTTATAAATTTGCACCTCAATGTGTGCTCCATGAGTTGCCAATCCTTTCTAGGTGTGTGATGTCTTGCAAAGTAGGAATCACACTGTTTATCCTGACACGTGCCAGCTGTACCTTCCAATTTTGCTTCAACAATAGGAACCTTGAGGTAATCTTGTACTTCTTTACCTTGAAAATGCTTCTTGATTGTTCTCATCCAAGCAAGAAACACATCTGCACCTTCCATTATGTGAAAGTTAGGAATCTGAACATAAGGAAATGAAGCACTCCTAAAACACCAAGCTAGCCTCATCCTCATCAAATCTTGATGCTCTTGAAGGAGATCTTGAAGGTGCAATGTAGGGTCCAGGTTCCCTGCCTCTTGGAACGCTTGGCTTATGAGATTGCAATGCCTTATGGCTTGACTCAAAAGGATTCACCTCTTTCTCTTCCTCTTCTTCGTCTTTCTCTTCTACAATTTTTTGAAAAATTTACCCAGGTTCTTTTCGTCTAGGTGGTTTTGACTTTGGGAAAGCTTCATGCATCTCTTCGACAAATGTCTTGAAAAATAATCTAGGGGTTACCGATCTCTTTGATAGGGCTTTGCACACTTTTCTTTTTTGGTATCATGGGGTAGAATCACCTAGATTTAAGTAAGAATGAAAAAAAAAAAAAACATAAGATCTTCAAGTAAAATCTTCAAAATCTGATGCTATTGGAAGCAGTTTTTAACCAAAAGGAATTAGATCAAATCAAATCTTCAAAGATCTGACCTCAATTCAATCAGACCTGAAACAAATGAGTTCAAATCCTAGCCAAATCAAGCTAAAGGGCATCAAAATGGATTAATTCCAAGTAAAAATGAAATAATCAAATCCCAACAACTTTAGAGCACATCGAAGATCAAACTATAGGAAAATTCAACACTAGAGATTATTAAAGCAACAGTAAACAAGCTCCAAATCAAGCCCTCAAGCCAGAATCAAGTTCCAAAGCTGAGCTCTAATACCAATACTGGTGCTGATGCTCCTCCCATCTACACTTTCATCCAAATAGCATCAAATTCCTAGGATAATTGTACAAATGAAATGGAGTTGCAATTCAATTACTTAGGAATCAAACAGCAAAGCTTACTAAAGGATGAGCGAATTCAAGCCACGGTCCCTGGACCGTTTGGAGTCTTTTTCTTATCTCTAACCCGCTTGAAGTGAAATCCAAGCTTCTCTCTTCATCCTAGCTCCTTCAGCATAGTGAACTCAAAACACCTCTAAACCGGTGACAACGGATCACCTACAGACCTAAGGACATTTTGATTACATAGACACAACACATGAGATACAATTGGGTCAAGAGGATGGTGTTCCCACACAAAATCCTTGTATTTACTGTTTCAAGAAAAATCTATTAAAGTAGCCCTGCATGCATCATTTTAACTTATTATATGACAACTGCATTTCTTGACCATTTTTGTAGGAAAGCATTTAATTAACAGAAACTTCATTTGATTAACAGGAAGCTTTCCGTAGACTGTTCACGTCATTCAGAGAGTGTACCCATAGATGCTTATATGAACGAAAGTTTTGACAGCAGTTCACAGTATAGTTCAGCCGTAATGTGGTCTAGTAAAGGTAACAGGTATGCAGAATATGTGTCTCTTGAAGAGCTTGCTCCATTAGCAATGGATAAATTAGAAGCCTTATCAGTTGAAGGACTGAAGATACAATCTGATATGGGAGAGGTGGAAGCTCCTTCGAATGTGAATGCATATTCAGTGGGAGATGTATCTTTGTTTCAGGGATTGAAGGCTCAGAGCAGTAGCATTTTAGGGCTTGAGGGAACTGGTTGCTTGCAGTTGGTGGAGACAAAGGAATACAGGGATGATATTAGTGGTTTGCTTGACATGTCAATCACACTGGATGAGTGGATGCAGTTTGATTCTGGAGTTGTAGATGTACAGAACTCCAGTGAAAGGACTGCAAAGATTCTTGCTGCTCATCATGCCATTGGATCTGATTTGGTAGTTGCTGATTCTACTGATATTGGAATGCAAAACAATTACAGATGCAAACAACAATCTGCCCCAAGGTGGGGCTACATGGGAAATACATTGACAATAGGTCTGTTAGTTCAGCTGCGTGACCCACTTCGCAATCTTGAGCCAGTTGGTGCTCCCATGATGGCTCTGGTCCAAGCAGAGAGGATAGTTGTGCCCCCAAAACCAAAACTATATAAGCGGGTCTCTGAGAACGGCAATAATGAAGAAGTGGATGATTCAGAATCTTCGGAGGTAGAAAAAGTTGAAGAAATCTCTGTTCCAGACAAAATGGAAATATCCCAATTTAGAATTACACAAGTTCATGTAGCAGGTATCAAGTCAGAAGATGAAGATGCAAAAAAGATATGGTGCAATCCTAAACAACAGCAGTCAAGTTCTCGCTGGCTGATTGCCAATGGCATGGGAAAGAATTCAAAACATTCCATTCTCAAATCCAAGCAAGCAGCAAAGCCAACACCAATATCAACCAAAACAAGCACAAAAGGGAAGCCGGGAGGCTCTCTTTGGAGCATATCTTCCCGGTTCTTTGGCGATGGTGGAGACAGGAAAAAGGCTGATGCTTTGAATCCACACACAAGAAATTCCAACGTAAACTTGCCTGACAATCTATAAGGTAGGTTGTTCGTTTGTTTTTCCTCTACTGCAATATAATACATGTATGGCAAACTAAATTCAGGTAATGTAAAACTGTCATTATACTTGCTTAGGGTCGCTTCAAAGTTTCAAATTTTACATGATACTTAAAACTGTGATTGCAGTGGGCAACTGTAATTTGATTTTGTTCTGCATCATTCTTGATGCTGTATATCTGCAATACTTTATAATTTGAATAAGGCATTAGTGTAGGATAATATGCTTGTAAAGTAAGCCTGCAATAAATAATGCATTAGTATATGATTTGTGACGGTTGCAATTTGCATAATGACGGTCTAATGCAGTATTTCAATAAATTGAAACTTCAGATTCATATTAAACTTTTAACTATGGACATGGGCATGGCATCATTTTTTCCCGTGATATTTCTTTAAGGTTTGAATAATCATATCAACTCCTGGCCTGTATAAGTATCATTCAGGTCCTGTACATTTTGTTTGTCTGTTTATTGAGTTCGGTACATGATGGAATGCAGGTCAATGCATCACGTTTTGATTCTGTATAGGATGAGTTGTGCTAGTAAGAATTTATTGTCATGCCTCTTTATGCAATATGATTTTCTAAACCGTTGATATTTTCCAGTTTGTTTTATTGAAGCAAAATATTTTTTGATTGCAATAGCTGTTAAATAACAATTGCATTTCTTTTATTTGAGAGATGTCATTCCATTTTTATCACTGGAATATAAGCTTTAGGTTATCTTGATGACGAATGCATACAAACGTGTCTTGCTTTTGTGATTCTTTTTTTAATCATTCCTGTAAATACAGAAAGAAATAATAAGTTTCCCGTAATCTGTGTAAGTTTTTATAAAGACAAACCTATTGGTACTCTTTTGGTTGAATTGTTCGAAAATTTTTACACTTTGACATGGTTATTATTTTTTCTAAATTTCTATAGCAAATGAAAATGATTTGTTTTAATTTTTTGTTTAGAAGCAACAAATAAATGATAAAATATTGTGCAGTGGGAAGAGGTCTTTACTTGAAACTATTTTAATATATACAGCTAGGATATGTAACCGATATGATACTTTGGTAAAACATGAAAGTGCTTAACGTGAGGCCAAGATGCAAATTTTTGTCAAGACAATAAGATAATCAAGCTACTTTTCATTGTTATATAAAATATTATTAAAATCCAATTCGGGTACATAATGATACTTGACTTCAATGAACAATTTTTAAGTCTTTCATAAATGAATGGTACAGAGTGAATTAAGGAATGTGAATTTGTCCATTGATACATCATTTCAAAGAATTTACTCAAGAACGGAAACTTGTTATATGTGTATATTAGGGAATAACACAATATAACTATAGAAGCAAATCACTTGATATAAGTATAGAAGGGAAGACCCAATGAAAGAAAGATACCCAAGGATATTGATCAACACAAAAAGCAAAGAGTTTGCTAGAATGTAGCAATTAGTCCAATAATGCATTCATAAAATATTCCTCTATAATAGTAAGGTTAATGAAAAGATAAATTGAAATGATATGATTACAAAGAAAACAAATTTTACGGAAGACATGTTCTACTTTAACATAATCTACAAGTAGGAGAGATCATGATTCATAAAATACCATAAAGCATATCAAGAAGCTCAAAGATCGAGGTAGATATAAGTAAGCATGAAGCATGAGACATATGTGTGCCATTTATAAGTGAAGATCTATTTGTAATAAGAATACAAGGATCTATAGAAGGAAGATATTTGCAAAATAGGATTTATCTTTGAAGAGAAAGATCTATTTGTGCAAAGTGAAGTTTGTTTGTACAACAAAAGAAGAATATACATTTATCAATAGGAAGGAAATACTTGTTTGGAAAATGGAATAGAGATGAAGGATGATATTTCAAGCACAGAAGAAGGATAAGGTGTATAGAACAAAGATGAAGGATGAACTCTGAAGTTTAGAGGTGAAAGATAAGGTGTAAATTACAAAAATGTAGAATCAATCATAAATTTGAGTTGTGCAAAAGAAGGTGCACACGCATGCACACACACAAGATACTAGAAAAGGATACACACAGAAGAATTCTTCAAGTACAAGATAATATTTATTCAGAAGAGTGTAATGAACTAAATTTACTCAACAGTCATATCTTAACAATTGAGAAGGTAGAAAGATTATTCTATGAAGAAATAATGATGGAAGATCCATTCATTAGAAGAATGAAAGCAAAGAAGTCATTCCATGACAATTGAAGATAAAGCATTGCCTACAAAAAATGACATAGATGACATGATGAAGTAGAGTTCATGATGAAGAACAATTGACCAAGATGTTGGCAAATGAAAACCAAAATCACATAGATGGAGATCGTACAATTAGTTTTACCAAAATGAAGTAGATTCATGTATTTCTATGATCGATAAAATCTCTATGTATAACTTGCAATGTTGATGTCATTATATTATTTGGATCTTGTAAAGAAATTTCCATAAGAAAATTGTCTATAGTAAAAATGAAGCAATGAAGATATCTAACTAAAAGAGTGGTAAATGCATTAAGAAAAAAAATAACTAGAATAAATGAAAGTTCATCATATCAATTTGTGATTATGAAAAAACACAATAATAGTCTTAATCAAAAGAGTGAAGGTGTTAGAGTGATTCCTTAGAAGGAAAAAGGTAAAAGGCCATCCAATTGTAGTAGTTACAGTAAAGAGTTATCATGAAGAACTATGTAAGACAGGAGGAATACATCATGGAAGATTGTATAGGAGATACAATTATGAGAAACCAAATGTGGTAATTGAAATCAATTTATGAATGCATGGAGAAAATTGGATTCATCCATACATAGTAGGTAAAATCAATGTTGCATTATGAAATCCTATAAGAAAATTACAAGATGATCCTAGCAAGGATAAGTATCATATAGTAACCTATATTAAGGATACTTTGTTCATGATCTTACAACAAGGTTGTTAAGGAGAGTTAAAGAAAATAATGATGAATTGAGAAAAAAATTAGTTTTGATACACATAAGAAATTATGCAACACAAAAGATTCATAAAGTGAACAATTTGAGAAAAGAATGAGAGTTAAAGCAAAAATGAATATATGTTTTGAGTAAAAATGAGTTATTGGTTGTCTAAATGAGAGATAGATGAATAATTAAAATGAGGAAGAAAAATCCTAAATTCAAATATTTAACAATGGAATGCAAGAAAGAAAGAAATAAAAAAGTAGACTTATTGTTCAAGGATAGCTTGAGTTTATGAATTCAAGGTTTCAGAAAAGCAAGACAATTCAAGATAATCAAGTTTTTTTATTGCAAAAGAAGCTATGAATTAGTCATCATGATGGAGATTTGGAACATTTTAGAATTCACAATCTAGAAAGAAAAAAAGATATGATGCAATGCTCCACATTTGTACATGTGACCTTAATATTCTATTTAATACTTAGACTTTAATTTGTTTTAAAGTTTTTATATATTTGTATATATGACCAATACTTCTTAGTAATGTGAAGACCTTTGTTGGGATGACATAAGCAAGATTACTATTTATTTCTAATTTTTATAATTTTAAGTTTTTTAAAATATGTATTTTATTAATGAATGAGCATTACAAAGACAAACATTATTTTAGAATAATAATAGAAAATTTACATGATGTAGATTCATGGTTTAATTTAATGTTTAGTTAGAATTTTTAAATTATTAAATATTTAATTAATTAAAGTATGCCAAAATTCAAACTTGAAGGATCATGTAGACTAACTCAGCTTTACACCTACAATATAGATTTATAATTAGTTTTTCAATTTGAGCTTTATATTTTGAGATTTTAATGTTAAATGATTAAAAAAGTGCATAGTGGGATGATGAGTGGCTATGTACCCCTACACTCAACCATACAAATACGAGCGTTACACGCGTGATCCGGTTGAACTTCGGAGACTAAGTGCCTACACACCTTATGGAACACTTAAGGTTAATCATTCGTTGTCTTCCCAGACTTACTTGTATTTTTCACGGTTGTATGGTTAAGTAAGTCTAAGGTATGTGATTTTTATATCTTTTCTGTTTTATCTCCTATGCTGACAAGGTGAAGNATAAAGCATTTAAATAATAAACAATAAATAACAATAAATAAAATCCTATTTAGCCTATTCCATGCACTGCAAGGTTTATCCAAGAAGTTCGTCTTCATTTCCGTACACAAACTTGTGTTCAGGTACAATATTTGCTTGAATAAAAATCCATTCACTTTGGAGCTCCTATTGCGGGCACATGGAAATTATTCTATCTCTGGAGAGGTAAAACTGCCAGAGTTTTGCTACGGTCTAGGCCTAGCATGAAAAACAAGGGAGAGCCGCCTATTATTTATAAACTTGGTGGCACACCGCGATATCGCGGGGGAAGACGCGATATCGTGGTAGACGCGATATCGCGGCCCATGCGATATCATGTCCCATTAGTGGGACCATATTTTCTTTGATTCAATCAAAATATTAATTTCTAACATGGTAGTTATGGCATGTTTGTGCCTGTCACAACCAACGTGCAATCTGTACAATGTTAGATGAACAAAAAGTTTAGTATCAATAATCTTTACTAGATAAATTATAGGAAATGTGGAAAATACACAGTAGGCCAAAAATAAATTATAAACCCTCATAGCATATAAACTAAAAAGAGATTTAAATAAGACAAAATGGTGGGGCCATGAGAAAAGTCAATGTAGGATGGTGATGTATGCTCTATGACATGCTTATGATATCCATTTTATGCAAACTCTCCACTTCATATTAATGGCTAGAAAAGGGACAAAGGACTCTTTTAATAGGGGCCATGTGACTCTCTTGAGTGTTGTCAATTTCATATCTACTCCCTCATGAAAGCTTGCTTATCTAAGTTAAGTAGCAATGATGGCATGAATAAAAAAAATATTTTTGAAGAATGGGTTGTTTATTCTTTGCCCATTATGTAGACTTTTATGCACAAGTATTTACCCAAGCCCTAAGGTCTCCTCCATTGTATAAATAGAGGGGGTGTTTGTTCTCATTTTTACTTTTGACCAAAGAAGGAGGGACTATGCTAGTAGGAGGAGTGAAGACTTGAGGAGAAGAGAGGAAGAATGGTTATTCCTTGCTTTTTCTGAACCATCTCTTGGGTTGTCTTGAGTATTGTTTTGGGCTATTGGAAGGTGGATTTTGCTACTGCTATTGGAAGCTTTTTGGGACTGATTTTTGGGGAAGGGACTATTTTCTCTAATTTTGTGAGAGGATTTGGTAGCACCTTGGACTTGCAATTTGAAGTTGATTTCTTGAGGTTATTGGCTATACAACAACCGAATTTTGAGGTGTCTTCTCCCTCAAATTTACAAATTTACAATTTCAAGAATAACATGTTTACAATTTCTAAGAATAACTACATGTTTACTACAAATTTCTACAAATTACTAAGAATAAACATGTTTATTCTAAGGCTTTTGTTAGGTTGTTGGGTATTCTAGTTGAGAGAGCAGTTAGTGATGCATTTATTTTTATGATTTTTTACAGGTCACTTCCAACTCCAACACTAGCTATAGCTAGTGACTGCTAATTTTTGAAGAATGTCAACTGTAGCCCAAATATGACAAATGGTAGAGATTCATGGGATTTGTAGTTATCGCTAACCATACCTAGCCACCTATAGTTAGTGACCATATGTTATTGTCCTTTTCCAATTTGTACTTGTTGCTACCTATTCCTAGTGAAAGAACTAGTAGTAACCCCCTATAAATCCCAATTTCTACATCAAGTTATAGGACCTTTGGACATCTAATGACTCTTTCCTAAGGACCTTCAACTTATCTCCCTTTCTGCTTTCACTCTTAGCTACTACTGCATTGGATTAGACATTACTTTGAATTGAGACTCCAACCTGTAGATGTTTCATTAACACCACCATTCGAGTACTTCTATTCAAAGATGCAAGATGCAAGTCCTTCGTTTCTATAGTGGTACAATCTCCTCATTCTTTTCATGATATGTAATGTGATCTTGATTCCTACACTTGATAAGTAAATTATGCTATTAGGTTTATTTTGCAAGGTTAGTAGGTAACATCTACTAATTGGGAAGTGTTGGAATTGAGGTTAAGACATTAGACAAGTCCAATTATCCTTTATTATATCTTGTGGGTCTATCATGGATGAGGTAACATCTTACAATGTCTAATCCACCAAACCGATGTAGATTATGCTCATCAATTTGGTGTTGTTTTTGTAGCCAACACCACATAAAGGATTCTGCATTTTTTTTATTTTGTTAAATTTTTTTCTTTATTTCAATTTATTTCTTTGGAATTTTCAAATCACAAATTTATTAAAAATTTAAATCTTTAGAAGTTATACATGGGTTAAGGCAATGTGCACAACCACAAACTTAAAATACTACAAACCTAGAATACTACAACTCAAAAAATAGCTGGTTGCTATTGTCACTATCATCAGAATGATCAATGACTTACTTTTATAATAGATTACTACTCATTCGATTCTATGAAATAGGTAGTGATCATGCTCTACTAACGGGGGAGCAAAGCTGATAACATGAAAACAAATCCATTGCAGCAAGGGTAGTTGTACAATTGCTAGTTTTTGCATTTTTAGCCATCACTATTGCTATTATTGCCAATAATCATTGCTAGCCTTCATTGCTACTAGAATCATCAGCGATGGTTACTAGACATTGTTATCTTGGAATAACTAGTGACTGATGACATCTCGTACTATTGTGCAATCCTCCTCTTATTATCAGGTAATATCTAATTTTTCATCTGATTATATCATTTTTTTGTTCTCCTCTGACCTATAAGTATGCCAATTGTTCTTAACCTTTGTAATTTTTATTACTTTAATAAGTTTTATTTGTGACATCATTTATTCATTAAACTATCATGAAATTTAAATGCAAAAGTTATTTTAGTAAACCTAAAGTTAAAGATGATGAGGAAGAACAACCTATAATTGATAGGGCAAAATTAGATTTGGAATTAGTTCAATATTTGAGAAAGAAGAAAAAGAAACATTTGTACAAACAAATAGTTACTAGGGTAGCTATCACTAGAGCAATATCTTATATCACTCAAGTTGCATTAACATAGTTGCTTCCATTGTAGGTGTTGTGGGTGAATAAATGTATGATATTTGGAGAGAAAAATTTGACAATGCTACGATGTGTACAACCTCTAGGACATGCCTATAATAAATACAAAAAGATATCACAAATCCCTCATAGTCAATCTCCCCAAAATTCCCCTAAAGAGAATCCACAAGGTATAAATTTAGAACCACTTCTAAAACCATCAGTCTCAATTTAATTTAAAATAAAGAAGCACCCAAACCTGACCCATCCTTGGAATTTAAGAACTTGAATCATTTTAAAATAATTAGAAAAGAAGGTTATTTTGTTTGATATTCCAAAGAACTTCTAAAATGAATCATTAGAACTTGGGTTACAAATCTTGATCAATTATCTAGTACATTCAAAAATAATATTCATTAGGAAACTAAGCAATAAGAAGCCCTAATTCATGGTTTAGTCTCATCCATCAATTTATTAAGGAACTTGGTTCATCAAGTAGATGAATTAGCAACATAAGTGCATAATGAATCAAGATGTTCAATATCAAGTTTAGAGTAATTAATTAATCAAGATACTACTTTGATTAATCAATTTTTAAATGAAATTGAGGATGAGCTCAGAGAACAACTAGCAAATATTAGATAAACTACCTTAGTTCCAATTCCAAGAGGACATTTGGTAAGTCAACATATATATTAGAAGACCACTTGAGATCAGTTGAGCACTCATATCAACTCAATCACAATAAAGTATCTACCATGTTTTTTAGCAATAATAATAGTCCTCTTCTTTTTCCAAGATAACCCTTGAACACTCAAAGTTGAAAATGGGGAAATAATAATATGAATGTCCCTCCAATAAGTAAACCTTTGTTTACAACTAGACCAATTCCTTAAAATACCTTTTTAGGAACACCAGCTCAACAACTATTTTTCTATCAGACTTCTTACCTAGGCCCAAGTATAGATTCTCAACTAAATTAATGAATTTCTTTAGTTTCACTATGATCCTTATTAGTTTTTCCAGCAAGAGACAATGTCAAAATTTGACATTTCAACCTCTTATATTCATGATTTTGAAATGACTTTGGCCTTACTTACCCTGAAAGCTAGAGAAAGATATAAAATGATGACATTTAAATTAACTTTAAGAGACAAGGCTAAGTTTTGGTTGCAATCTCTTTGAACCTCGTTCGCATCTTACATTGAGTTCAAACAATCTTTCTTACATTGGTTCCTACCCAAAGAAAGACTATATAATTTAAGAAAGTAGCTAATGAGATTTAACCAAAAGAATGCTGAGGATTATGATAGTGCTTATGAACAATTTACAAGGTTATGTTTTAAAAATCCAAACCATAGATTCCCTATAGCATAATTAATTCAAATCTTTGTAGAAGGACTTCTTCCTTATTATTGTCAAAATTTTGATTTTTTAAAGTGGTGGTAACATTTTAAGATTAACATTAGATGAAGGATAGAAAATTCTTAATGCACTAGTGGAATAAAGTAAATGTTTTCCATGATCCAACTTTGAAGGATCCATTACTTTGTTAAGTTACAAGATGGATCAACTGACATCTTTATTAATGGCTAATGTTAAGAATGTTCCCTTTGTAAATATACCTTTCCTGATCTATCATGAAAAATTAATTGAAGCCTATAAGATTTATGGAAACATCCAACATAATATAGCTAACTACCCTATGCTCCCATATTATGAAGCCTCAATTCGAGAATTAGTTAAGTTTTTTTAATAGTAGTAATATCAACAAAGCAGATCCAATTTTAACAGTAGAATGTTCAAGAATTTTGTCCAAAAAAGGAAAAATATGCTGATGGAATAGGTAAAATGGAAAGAAGGATGGATTTCTTAGAGAAGAAATTTGATCATTTATGCAACGAACTTTGGTGACTCTTCCAAACTCTACACAAGACAGAATTAATTGCTAAACTAGAGTCAAATCCAACAATTCATCAAATACCCAAGGGGAAGGAGCATGTCAATCAAATTACAACTTGAAGTGGTCAATTCCTTACTCCACCAACATTAGTAAATGAAAACTACTTCCTAAGATTAGTTTTAAGAACACCTTAGAGATAATTAATTTAGATTCTTAATCTAAAACCACTCCATGTTAAACTTCAAGACCATTCCCCCCAACTACCTAAACTAATCAAGAGGGCTTTGTATAGAACCAACATAAAAAAGCACCTTTTAAAATTATATTACAAGATAAACAAATAAATAAAGAATGTCTACATGAACTATTTGACTAGTTAACCCTAAATATACCCTTAGGATAGGCCATTCAAAATACTCTCACCTATGCTAAATATCTTAAGGAATTGTGCACTAATAAGTGAAAGATGAAAATTTCAAAACAATCTTATCTAGTTGATGGAATTTCGAATTTCCTTAAGAACACAATGTCCCTTAAATACGAAAATCCTAGTGTACCCACCATTCCCATTAAAATAAAAGACATGGAAATCCAACGTGCATTATTAGATCTAAGTACAAGCATCAACATTATGCCATCATTTGTAGCACTAAAATATGGCTTACAAAATATTGCTCAAACTTCTATGACTATCTCATTAGTTGATGGATCATTGATCAACCTCAAAGGCATCATTAAAGATGGATTAGTGCAAGTTGGAAATGGTTTTTACCTAGCTGATTTTGTGATTTTAGAAATCCAAAACTTTGTTTCCTTTCAACTATTTTAGAACACTTGTGATTAGAAACCTTTGATGCCATAATACACTATTACTATGACCTACTTTAGTTATCTTTTAAGGATCTTAAACTTCATTATAATATTTTTAACATTTCCAAAGAGATGTATTAGAAATATAAGGAGGACTTTAAAATGATAATTGATGTGGCACTTGCAATATTTACTAAGGAGGAAGAGTTGTTAATTCTACATAATGAAGAACATATAAATTTAAAGGATGAGGAATCTTAGAATTTAATGGATCTTATTTCTAAGTTACTTATTTTGGATCTAATAAAATTCCTTATTAACAAATCAAGAAGGGTGAACCACTAACTTTAAAAGAATTGCCACCACATTTAAAGTATGTGTTTATTCACCTAGACAAAGCATTATTCATTAGTGCTATGTTGATAAATGAGCAAGAAGAAAAATTAATTCATGCATTACAACTTAAATCTTGAGAATTTACTTGGTCATATGAGGACCTCAAAGAAGTCATATCATCACATTTGTGCCAACATCAAATTTACTTGGAAGACAATGTGAAGCAAACTTATATACCACCATGATGTATTAATCTAGAATTGAAATATATTATTAAGGATGAAATATCTAAGTTATAAATAGAAGGCATCATCTATCCCATTTAATTAGTGAATGGGTAAGTCCAATTATTGTAGTACCAAAGAAAAATAGGAAATGCATAGTATGCATGGACTACTAGAAATTGAATCAATACACATAAAGATCATTCTTTAGTATCTTATATTGATCACATCTTATTAAAATTAGTAGGACATGAATTTTATATTTTCCTCAATGGGTTTAATGATTACAACCAAATAGCCATTACCTCATAGGATCAACAAAAAACAACATTTACTTGTTCATTTAGGACCTTTATCTTCTGAAAAATGTCATTTGGATTATTTAATGTTTCCATCACCTTCCAATGAGTAATGATGGCTAGTTTCATAGATATGTTGGAAGATTTTGTTGAAATATTCATGGATGATTTCTCTGTTTATGGGAATTTATTTTATTGAACTTTATAACGACTAGCCATAATCTTAGATAGATGTATTGATATGAACATGATAAGAACCTTAGGTTAAGTTTGGAGAAAAGTCACTTTATGGTAACTAAAGGCATTGTTTTAGGTCATATGATATCAAATATAGACTTATAAATGAATTATAATAAAATGAAAGTTACTAAAAATTTACAATCCCTCACAATTGTAAAGGTCATATGATCATTTATTGAACACATGGGGTATTATAAGTGATCTATACAATATTTTTCTAAGATTTATAAACAGTTTCACCAACTTCTAGAGAAAGAAGACCAATTTTAGTGGATCTTTAATTGTGAGGAGGCCTTCCAAAATATAAAATATAAAATTACGTTAGCCCCAGTCATTAATACCCCTAACTGGGGCTATCCATTTAACCTAATGTGTGATGCTAGCGATACTGTCATTGATGCAAAATTAGGCCAAGTAATTAAGAATAAAAGAATAGTCATTTATTATATTTCACGCATGTTAGACCATGTTCAAATGAATTATACAATCATTGAAAGAGAACTTTTTGCAAGAGTATTTTTCCTTGATAAGTTTGAATATTATTTAGTGCATTATAAGACTCATGTATATATGAATCATTCAACAATTAAGTTCTTTGTAATAAAAAAAATTAAAAATGCAAGGATTATGCAATTTTGTCTACTCCTTCAATAGTTTGACATTCAAATCTTAGATAAGAAGGGAAACAAAAATATAGTTGTTGATAATTTATCATATATTAATATTCCCAAACAACATCAAAAACCAAGCGAATTTACTAATGAAATTTTCAATGAAAATATTTTTACGATATGACTTTGCAAACCATGGCACATTGATTACATGAACTATCTAACAATATTAAAAAATTTTCCAACATTGTCTCATGAAAAAAATGTAGTTTCTTTCACAAAGCTAAAAACTACATTTGATCATATTTCTACTTGTACTATAAATGTGTCGATAATATCTTGTGTATGTGTACTCTAGAATGGAAGCAAGTTATTATCCTTAAATTATGTCATGAGGGCATTGCAGGTGTGCACTTTGATGCAAAAAAAAATAAGAGTAAAAGTTTTAAATAGTGGCTTGGCCCACATTATTCAAAGACCATACATCATATGTTAGGTCTTGTGACAAATGTCAATAATTAGGTTTAGTATCCAAACATGATGAAATACCTCTGAACCCAATTTCAATATTAGAATTCCTTGATGTATTGGGCATTAATTTTCTAGGCCCATTTCCCCCATCCTATGGTTTGCAATACATTCTTATTTGTATTGAGTATGTTATCAAATGGATGAAAGCCAAAGCCACCCTACATAATGGTGTATAGATTATGATTTATATCTTTAAAGAAAAAATTCCTTAATGTTTCAAGTTACCTAGGGTTTTGATTATGTATTATAATATCTTTTATATTTCTTGAACACAACAACTTACATGAATGTTTTTGGCAATCCACTCAACATCATCTTTGAATCTTATGACTGAATTGCACTGTGATTTGAATTATATATTTCTTTGATCCAAAACTAGTGGAACCCCTATCATTGGTATCAATGATAGAAAAGACATTGGTGAATTTCCTATAAATACTTGCATAATCTTGATTTTAGCACTTATTCAAACCTAGTGTATGTATTTCTTAACATTGTGTGTTGGTTTTGAATAGAGGCGAGATGGTGGATGATGCTAAGAGCTTACCAAAGATCTCAATGAGAGTATAAAAATAACAAAAGTCTTCTATTGTATTTAAACATTTGAATGATCTTAATTTACCATCAATTATCTTAACTTATCATTAGGACAAGCAAGGAAGGTGGCGTGATGTTCATAGATGTTTTGCAAAGGAACTGGCCATGGCTATAGTAGTAGATCTTAACAAGACATTAATCAACCTTGGGCTATATGAATTTCATTTATTCTATACAACTTTAGAGTTAGACTTCAGTGATTATAAGCCTCAACCAAGGTAAGAACTCTAAGATTAGATGGTGGAGGAGGTCCATGATGACTTTTCATCTAATGACTCCAATAAGATGCAAGGTAAGAAAGAAAACATCACAGACAAAGGGCCACTCCACCATGAATGCCCATGGCTAAGGTTTGTTAATTCCAATGCAACCTAAATCTATGAGGATGATCTCCTTCCTAGGTTTTGGCATATTCATCTATTAGAACTATCTAGTGATAATAATTCCTCATTTTATTATTTTTATTATCATAAGCTCAATGAAGCTACTAATATTCTATAGGAGCATGTTTCTAATAGTAGGATAAAATGCATCAACATGGATGATGTTCCATTATTCAAAGGATATACTAGTGATGATCCCTAACTTCATTTTCAAGTATTTGATAATGCTTGTTATTTCCAAGGTATCATTATTAATTAGTAGAAGATGTCATTATTTCCTACATTTTCATTGAACAAGAAAAAACCTAGTACAGATCGTTGCCACCTATGTCAATTTAGGCATGGGTAGATATGGTTAAAATATTTTAAACCAAATTCAAAACCTATGCCTACATTTCCAACATCTGAAAGAAAATGGCTAGATGAAGACAAGAAGCTTGTGCATCACTAGACATTGCCATGGAGAGGTATATTAAAACAATTTATTGATATCTAAACCATGGTTTCAACCAAAGGAAATAGTTCATGCATATTGTAAAAGACCTAAGGTAGGAGACAAGTGGACAAGTAGATATGTATACAATGGGCCAGGTATATAAAAGCTCATAATTCAAATCAAAGCACTTCTTCATACTAATTCTAGCATGGAAGGTGAATGGAGAAAATGATAATCCTTAGAGGAGTACAATCAAGATCTTATGTGTAGAAAAGAGATCAAAATCATTGAAGGTATTACCAAACCTCCTACTACTATTGAAGCCTTAATGTGAGATCAAATTTAAACTCATAAATCCTTAGTAGATGTGGGCCACTAGGTGGACCAAGTTTGGGATGTGATGCATGAGAAAATGATCTCTATCCTCAAGGACATTAAGGGAAAAGTGGTTAAAGTGATTGAAAAAGTAGTTATACTACTAGGACAGAAAGAATTATGAAGAAAAAAGTAAGGGAAAGCTCTCTTCTTCTAAGAATATAAGAGAAGATTCAGATGAGACTTTCTCATATTCCAATGATGAGGATCCTTATGAGTATTATGTAGATCCTCATAACTTGCAGTGCTATCTAGTCATGACACACATGATTGGTAAAATGGAATGAGCTGGGATGCCTTTGAATTCTAAGTTCGTCAAAAGAAAAATAAGGAGGATCCCCTTCAACAACCAAGCATACTATCCTGGAGGTGTGTACTTGTAAGCCATGTAGTAGTACTAGTAGTAGAAAATTTCAAATCCTTAGAATGCTACTCCATCAAATTCTTCAATGTAATAACATATGTTATTTTCTCTATGCCCTTTTTTTTCTAGGTATTCAGCTAGGTACTTATTTACCATAATAAATGATATCTCACAAGCACCCACCTATGTTCATCAATCCTATCTTCCAAGCTCCTTATTATCAACAACAACTTTTGTTACTTAATCTCATGCAAGGTGGAATTCCAAGTCAATCATAACCAAGGCAATCCAAATATGGTGATATTGCCTATTATGTTAATCTTGCTTCTACTTATGCTACTAGCTAATATTACTAAGCTATGATTAATATGGTTTTGGAGAGAAATTGAGATTCCATGGTAGAAAATTTCTTTATAAGCATAGACATAAGCATCATGGGATTGGATCCAATCCATTCTCTTCTTCATGTGGAGAGGATAATTCTCCTAGTAGAACAATAGTTCAAATCTAAGAGATTTCTATACTATTCCTTAAATTCTGTCAGAGCAATAAATCCACTCCAAAAAAAGTGCTTCAATTAAATCAAACTATTCACATGTGATGGCACCTAATGGTAGTGGTATTATAGTAATTACAATGGCTAAGGCAACTACGTGGATATTAAAAGAAGGTCATTTGTCCAAAAAGAAGACAGATCTTAGTAGTCCCATGATGGAGATCCAAATTGATGAGAAATTTCATTACTTAGCTCTTTGTGACTTTGGTTTGAGAGTTAAGATTATCTCATTGTAATAGTACCTTGATTGGGAGCTTCCCTTTCTCATAAGTAATAAATTCATATTGGAGTTGGTGGACCACTAATACACATATCTTAGGAGATAGGTGAATAATATTATGACCACTTTGGTAGGATGGCTATACCTTATTGATTTCTTGGTAATAAAACTAGAGAATAAGATAGAAGACAAATTCCTTGTCATCATGAAAAGAGCTTGGCTAAGTACCATTGATGCTATGTTAGTCTTCCAAGGTCTACACATTGAAATTAGGAAGGAAGATGTACTTGGAAAGACACATTACAAGTGGATCTCATGTGATCCTTCCTAGTCTTATGGTAAGCATGACTACAATTATTGTATCACAGAGCATCTCTGTGTTACCAGATACATAAATTTTCTTGAAGAATATTTGCTTAATGAAGCTGCACATTAGGTGTTTGAAAGACCAATTGATTTTCTTTTCCCATATGATGTTGAATCATTGGATTCGAATGTTGAGAACATAATGAAGACAACTGTATTAGTGTAATATAATCCTAAAGTGTAGGGCATCTTGATTTGTACCAAGATATTTCTACACCACTACTCAAACTCAAGTCACTTTCTAAAGTCTTGAAGCACTTGTTCCTCATAAATTATTGTTCTGTCATCATGAATTACTCCCTAATGGCCATCCAAATAGTTGATTTGAAATAGATAGTTGCAAAATAGAGAAAATCCTTTATCTTATCCTATCATAAACTCACAAGAATTGACTGTTCAATTTGTCAACACTACATATACATAGATACAAGTGTCAAACTTTGGTGAATATTGCAACATAGTTTCAATCTAAATATGTAGGATGCAATAACAAGTGAAATCGTTCATCTCCTATGGGCTAGTTTCATTGCTCCTATATTTGATAGTAAGTGGGTCAGTTCTACTATAGTCACACCTAAGAAGGAAAATGAATTGAGAGCCTGTATCAATTAAAGGTTTCTCAATGCTATTACTTTTAAGGACCACTTTCAATTGCCCTTTGTAGACTAAGTATTGGACAATATCTCTAGCCAAGAGTACTATAGTTTTCTTAATGGATACTCTAGTTACAATTAAATCAACATTGTGCCAAAGGATCAAGCCAAGAATACTTTCATCTATCGATGAAGGACTTTTTCCTTTAAGCACATGCCATTTGGATTATGAAATGTACTAGCCACATTTCTAATGATTGGTAATGTGTGTGGTCTTCATTGATGAATTTTCCATGTATGAAAAATCAATTTAGGAAGCCTTATATGAGCTCAAAATTATTTTATGTTCTTGCTTCTAGGTAAATTTAAAGTTAAATTAGAAAAAAATCTAGCTAATGATGACTAAGGGCATCACTCTTGGCCATAAAGTTTCAAAAAAAGCGATAAAAGTCGATCTTGATAAGATTTGAACCATAAAAAACATGACACAAATCCCTATGATAGTTAAAGAGGTGCAATATTTCCTAGGCCAGACTAGTCATTATTAGTGTTTCATTAAAGATTATTCTAGAATAGCCAGGCCCTTATTTTATTTCACAAGGAAAGATGTTCTATTCTTATGAAACAAGGAATGTGAAAATATCTTCTAATGTCTAAAGGAAAGGTTAGCTAACATAAACTCCCATGCT
Organism: Gnetum montanum; assembly: GCA_015680685.1. Lineage (NCBI taxonomy): Eukaryota > Viridiplantae > Streptophyta > Gnetopsida > Gnetales > Gnetaceae > Gnetum > Gnetum montanum. Next base: position 290,903 of record MNCI01015288.1, read on the forward strand.
ACAATGTCCCCATTGGACTCAAAAATTTCACATAATAATGAATGCTTTTAATTTTGTATTAGACACTATCCTAATGCATTTTGATGAGAAGAAGAGCCCATATTGCATCCATTGTGCTAGTAGAAGCATCATGTAACCTCAAATAAAATATACCACTACAAAAAAAGAATTGATGGCCATCATTTTTTCACTTCAAAAATTCAAAAATTATGTTCTAGGATGCAAAATTTTCATTTCAATCTATCATAGTACCATCTAGTTCATCATGAATAAACTAGATGTCAGTCCTCATGTGATCTAATGACTAGTTCTCTTGTAGGAATTTTATCTTCATATTATTGATCACAAGGAAGCTAATAATGTGATGACACATCATCTATCATGATCATAGATTGACAATAAGGGAAAATGTATGCTTCTTAATGACTTTTTGGACATTCATATTTGTAAGGTCATTTTTAACTTGAAGATCAGACATAGATGCCCCATGGTTTGTAGATATTCTTAATTACCTTGTGGCTTTGAAGCTTCCTATTGGATGGGACAAATGCAAAATCTAATGACTCCAACACTAGATGATGAGTGGCTAGTATCCCTTATATCTAATCATGTAAATCAAGTGTTGATTATAGGTTGTTGTCTTCTTGCTTAGACTAGTAGTAGTTTTATCACGTATGATTTAGTTTAAAGTGAGGCATATGATTGTTGATGTTATGTAGCTATGACTAAGCTATATAAAAACATGAAAATTAATTATTTAATTAATCTACTAATAACAAGAAGATGAATCCTAGACTATCTTAAGGATGATGAATATTTGTTCCCAACTTGTTATACATGTTCTAAACTCATGTACCAACTATCATGATTACCAAGTATGAACCAAGTAGTAACACTACTAGGATTACTAAGAAAAGACATTTTCATGATAAGAAATAGTCACACTCATTTTACCAATAAATTAATATGCATGATAATTTAAATGTTAACTAAGTACATAGAAATTAAATTAAATTAAAAATAAAACTCTACTAAGTTAAAGTACAACAATGAATATAAATCAATCTTAATCTTATTATCATTCATGGAATATGTCTAGGTAGAATGCCACTCAAATAAGATATCATACAATTGACTCAAATCCATGTTGTATGCACTTACTAACTATTTACTAAAATTACAGAAAAAGATTGCAAGATTTTGGCTATACTATTGAACAAATGGTGCTAAATACGTTGTGGATGCCAACATATTTATAGGCAAATACAAACATTACATCAATGCATATGTGTTAATGCATTTGGCTACATTGATGGAGATGTGTTGATGTAGCTAAGTTATAATAGATGTGATGTAGCATCTACAATATAGCACATGCAACATAGCATCTACGATGTATTAGCCAAGTAAGATGCGTTGACAGGGATGCATCGATGAAAATGTGACGTAGCATATACAATGTAGCATATGTGATATAGCATCTATGATATTGTAGCTGACTAATATACTTGAAAAAATGATGCTTCATCATACTCCCACAACTCATTGAAAAATTCTCTTTGAGTTATATATAAAAGAACGAAGTTCCATTACAAAAATTATGGGGTGACCAAGACTAGATTGGCCAGCATTACAAAACTTGAGTGTCGCGTTACAAAATTTTATTCAAGTGGATGTATTACAAAATGACAAAAAGACTAGAGAAACATCAAAGATTATAAAATTATAAATGTGCTCAAAAATTTAATAATAATTAATCTTCAAGTTATTGCTAGTGGTGATAGATTTAATAATAATTAATCTTCAAGTTATTATTTTGGCTCTTTTCTTTTTATATAAAATATTTTGAAGGATGAACTAAAATTTCTTCTCATCAACCCATGATTTTCTAGACTATAATCATGTGATGTTTGAGCTTTAACTCCTGTATCTACTATTTTTTTATGACATGTTCTCCTCTTGGCCTCTTTTCCTTTCCTTGCAAAAGACCTTCAACCTTAGGCCAAATCGTTTGGCATCATATGGAAGCACCAAATAATCAATGTTAGTTTTGATAATTTTTTCTTAGTAATTAATCCTTTTTGAATCTTTTCTAAGCTCAAAATTTAAAAAAATTTAACATTTATGCTTAAGGTGATTACAAAATAATATTCCCAAGACTTTGAGATTACTAAAATTATCAAGTTATTTTTTAAAGTCATTTTGATTATTTTTATTATTAGTTACCATAATTTTTGAGACTGGAAAGTTAGAATAATTTCAAAAAATCATAGTCTTAACCCCCATAACAAATGAGATAAACTTTGGAAGCTTAAAAATTTTCAAACTAAAATCAAATATCTAGTTTGCAAGATATTGCAAATGAAATGGAATATTAAAAATCATGAAATTTTAAAATAGCCAAGAAATATTAAATTTGGAGGATAGTTCTATATAAAAGCATTAAAAATTAATTGAAATTGATGAGAAGTAGGCTCAAATCATGCATAAATTTAGAAAATTTTACATAATATCCTTGAAGATATGAGGTTTTAATCTAGAGCCATGATCAATAAAAGTCATGCTAGTTGGTCCTACCCAAAGTAGGCTATTACCATAATGCCCTTGCATAATGACTTCTATAGATGTCTATGGGCACCTTAGAAGTTAAATGTAGAGCATGCCTTTACTCCAAACAATACACAATCGCCTTGGTTAGGATCATGCATTATACTATTCAAAACCATTAGGTACATAATCACATTTAGCAATGAGGTGAATAATAAGATGATAAGGGATTGTAGAGATTGGGATGTGAGGCATCTTATCATGTCCATAATATGTTCTTGTGTTAATCATAATTAAGATGACTATCATACTCATCCATCCAAGTTTCAAACCATGTCTATGTCTTTGCTAGTGACATCACATTACATCATTTTGAACTTATCACCATAGGACCATCACAACCATGTGAAAAAAGCACTACTCAACAAAAGAAAAAAAAGAAAGTAGTTTTGATTAATTAATTACTTAAACATTAAAATTTGAGAAAACTTGACCATTGATTAGAGTGGTGCCTTTAAGTGTAGGCAATATGTCTTTCTAGTCAAATAATGATACTAGTCCAAGAGACATTTGGGATTCCTGGAAGTAGCCTACCTTCAAGTATGGGTAAAATTTCTTTCTAGTGGTACCCCAAGAATTAGTTTCTTTTGCAAATTAATTAATGAGAAACTTGAGCTTTCCTTTCCAAAGGACTACCTTCAGGCATAGGTAACATATCTTCCTAGTGACGTGACACTTATTTGATAACATGCTTTCATCAAAATTAAAATATTAGTAATGATATAAACCCATGTTATAGTAATACCCATAGCGAAATTATAGCAAATCAACAAATACCATTGATGTCACATCCTTTTTCATTTACTCTTGGTCCTTCCCCTTTTCTTCAAGGCATAATAATTATAAGTTAATTTTAGTTTCATGTGAGAAGAGTCATATTTCTTTTACCATAAAGACCTCTTATGTATAGAAATTGAAGGGATGATGATGTGGTATTATTGATTTACACAATTATTTACCTAATCATCTTGATAACATAGAACAATGACCCAACACATGGTGTTAACTTTTGCATCATGACTGGTAACATTATTAGACTAAACATAGTAAAGATCCATAAAACATAAAGGAAATGATTCAAGAAAAGATATTTTTTTTAAAATGAAAAATAACCAAAAATGAAAAATGGATTAAATATTAAATTTTTTTGAAGAAATAGGAAAATGATAACAAATTATAAAATGAAAAGTAAAAATGCACTTATTAGTTCTTGAAAAAACTCATGAGTGAGCATTTGGAAAATGGACGATACATTCCCTTGGTTATACACCATACCTTTTCTATTTTTCATCTTTAGTGATTTGAGTTTTCAATTATTAGCATATTTAACATTGATGATAATGAAGTTTCAATCATTTGGAGACATATATTTAGCTAGACTAAAAGGTATTTTCTTTTTATAGGGTCTAGATATGTTTACTTTTTTATTTTCTATTTTAGTTCTTGGATCTCCTTGTTTAACATTTTCTTCTACTATATAATCAAAGTGTAAGATGTCCTTTTCCAAGTTCTTTGTTTCGTTTATTTTCTTAGGACAAGAGCTGATAAGTAGGTTGGATATTTTCATACATCTTTTGGATAGTTTAGTATTCTCATTTTCTAGCCACTGGGTATCTTTTGGTATAGTGGCTATAATGTAGACATGATTTTATGCACACACTTATTTCTCAAGTTTGAACTTTCGACCCACAACTACTTTGAACTTTGAACTTTCGACCCACAACTACAACCTTTATTATTATTAGTAATGCATACAATCTTTTATCTCTCCATAGCACCATGTTTAGCTTTTATATTTTGTTTTGGAGTGGGTAGGATTGTTGGATTCTACATATAATTAAAAAGCATTGTTTTGGTGAGGAAGAGGGTTGCACCATGTTATCCTTATGCTAGTTTTGATGAGCTAGGAGGTATACCAGTTTTATTCACATGTGTGGGAACTATCCTAAATAAAGGATATTTTCAAGGCTTTTGCTAAGGGCTACTAGCACTATTGTCCCTTTGTATGTTCATAACACAAGTTGCATTCTTCTCTTAAGGTTGTGATGCTAATTTTTTTGGCTTTTTGGTATGTTAAAACCTTAAGGAAAATGGAGAAAATAGAATGTTTGTGATGTGTGATGATCTTGCAGGACATGAATGAGAAATCAAGGAAACAAGATCTACAATGAGATGACAAAATAAATACTACATGGACAATATGAGGGCATGGACAAGTATGGATGAAAATAAAGGCTATAAATAAAATGAAGATTCTCCAAGAGTTGATAAGAAGACAAACTAATGAGAGAAAGGATTAGAAGACAAAGGATAAAAATTGAGGAGACATCTCCTAAACATAGTAGATGTCTCCCTAGAGATGTTCCACTTTCCAAAGAGATTTCTCTTCTGCATAAAGGGCAATCTTAGGTAGACGTCCCAACTTCGAAGAAGATGTCTACACTAGCCATTGGGTAGTCATTGCACAAATTCGGAGGAATTTTTTCAAACTCCAAAGCTATAAGAAAACATCAAAATCTTGGGAATTATGCAAGCACTGCTCACATTCAAGCTCCTAATTTTCTATTCTATGTAATTGTATTTTGCTTTTCATTGTACTATCATTTTTTTGTATGTTATATTGAGCTTTAACTACAAGGAATTGTAGATTTAGTTACATTCTTTACTTATGCCTTTTTCTTTTTCTTGATTGATCTTTGGGATTGATGAGCTTGTTGGGATCTTGTGGGATTGAGTGTCTTTGCAATGAAAAAACACTCCATAGTGGAGCTCAATTTTTTAAAGGTTGTGGAATCCTTGAAACTAAATTTTAAGCTTGTTGGAACCTTGCAAGGTTGAGAGAATTTACAATAGTGAAACTCTCCATAGTGGAGCTAAAATCTTGTAAAGGTTGTGGTGTCCTTCAAACCACATTTTTGAAGAAAAAAAGTCTAAAGGTATGCATAAATTCTACCCTTCGAGTGTGGATGTACCCAAGTTGGGAAACCATGTGAAATTTGGTGTGTTAGTGTATTGGTGAAATTTTAATTTTTGGAAACTTATTCAAACCTTTCTTCTAAGTTCTCAATCCTCAAGTGGTATCAGAGCCTGACACTCCTAGTTTTGAATGCAACAACTCAAGAGTGAATGATGGTAGAATGATCATACATCAAGTCACCAATGTTCAAGGAGGTCACCTTTACATGCTAGAAGACTCAAATGAAAAAATTATTTAAGTACGTGATATTCTTAATTTTTACATTTATCTTGGATGGATATACTCAACTCATTAGTAGTATTTTAGGTAGCAAAGGTAAGAATAGAGATAAGCAATATAAAATTTCAAATTTTGATATCTTTTCTATGGAATGTTGGATTTGTGGTAGAAGAGGCCATATGGCCTTTGAGTGTTCCAATATTTATAGGTTACAAGGAAAATACTATAGTGAAGAAAGGAGAAGAAGTACCATCTATACAAGTTGGGATGACGAAGAGGAAACATCTTAAGAAGATAAGGAGAAAAAAATATCTACACTAGTTGGGATGATGAAGAGCAAAGTGAAGAGGAGGTGGATGACACTTCAAAAGATTCACATCTTATTTGTATGGCTTTCACAAATGATGATACTAGCCTATCTGATAATCATGATCAAATGGAAACTGATGAAGAAAGATATGGCCCCTTGTGGAAAGAGCTTCTTTATTTTTGAAATCTTTGTATAAAGTTGAATAAGGAATTAAAAAACAAGGATTAAGATATCTCTTTATTAAATATGAAAATTTTAGATCTCACAAAAGAAACCTTAGACCTAAGGTGATGAGTGGCGAGGTACCCCTACACTCAACCATACGAATACGAGCATTACACACACGATCTGGTTGAACTCTGCAGACTAAGTGCCTATACGCCTCATGGAACACTTAAGGTTAATCGTTCGTTGTCTTTCCAAACTTACTTGTATTTATCACGATTGTATGATTAAGTAAGTCTAAGGTATATGATTTTTATATCTTTTCTGTTTTATCTCCTATGCTAATGAGGTGAAGGGTGAAGAGACTAATTAACTAACTTTAACTAACTAACTAAGTCGTAATTAAATTAGCATCAGCATCTGTTCCCAAACTTAGTCCATGCACTGCAAGGTTTATCCAAGAAGTTCGTCTTTAATTCTATACACAAACTTGTGTTCAGGTACAATATTTTCTCGAATAAAGATTTGTTCACTTTGGAGCTCCTACTGTGGGCACATGGAAATTATTCTATCTTTGGAGAGGTAAAATTGCTAGAGTTTTGCTACGGGCTAGGCCTAGATGCCAAAACAAGGGAGAGCCACCTCTTATTTATAGATTTGATGATGCACTGCGATATCACATACACAATATTGCGAGGGATGTGATGTTGCGGTGGACGCAATATCACGTACATGATATCGCAGCCCATCATACCCCCATGAATGAATGAAAATTTTTCCTTGAGTTCCTTACAAAATATTGGGACGGTATGGGACTATTGACTCAAATGGAAGTAATGGTGAATGGGATGACATGTGAATGGACCATCATTACAGAACATGACAAAACTGGTGTTCACGACAACAAGAGTGAACACCTTATACATTGGACATCAGGCCTTATTTGGCAGCTAATAGAGAAGAGAGAAAAGAGAAGAAGTCTGCTACTGCCAATGCAAAGATTGTGCATTTCTTTGTCTATCCATAAGCATGCCATCCATCTCGTTCCTTGCATAGCTGCTTTAGCATCGATCCATTCCAAGTGTTCCCTCTAGATCCAATCCGTTGTTGTATGATTGCCATTTGCACACACAACACAGTCTCTATATTAGCAAGGGTAAATGAATCACAATGTAGTGGATACCTTGCTTCAGTGAGCGGTCCATTGGCTAAGTTGTGGTATGGCTGATATAGGTTTGGAGATATATTCATGGTGACTACTGAAGGTGTAGGGGTTAGGAGAAAATTGAAAAAATTAGTCTTGACCCCCATGACTAAGAGCGAACCTCCAGTAGCGATAGAATGGAGAAAGAATAAAGAACAAGAAAGCTAGAGAAAAAGAAAACTATAACATTGATGAAATGGATGTCAAGATGGAAATGAACAAAATAAAGTTGATTGCAAAAATGTTAAGGGAAAGAATTTAACTGATGTATCAAATAGGAATGTTAGTGGGTCCTCCCCAAAGCAGGCTCATGCCCTTAATGCCCTAACAAACCCACATTTGAAGAGTCCGTAGGCTCTAGGAATGTCATTTGGGACAAGAGTTAAAGTCTTAACCACAAGAATTTACCAAAAATAAAACAATGCGTCAACCAAAATATACACTAATGATACAACTGGCAATGAGGTGAAAAATGGAGAGAAGGATGGAGAGAAGAGAATGGAATGGAATCCCAAGAACAAGGTGGTGTACAACCCCTTGTGTAATTAATGATTAATGTAACTTAGTAGATTCCATTCCAATCCGGCCTCAAAAAAACCACATCCAGTGACTTCGCATTAATGCATTCGGCCAATCCATCCCCTTGAAGTAACAAGAATGCCTTTCCAAAGAGCCACCACCATTCTGATGAAACGAAGGAGGAGAGAATGGGAAGAGAGAAGGGCCTTAGTTAGATGAAACATTTTTATTTGAGTTCCATAACTAGTGCTTGTAGCCCAAATGGTTATTTCTTCTAAGGGGTGTGCTTTGAATTATCACTATTTTTTTTGTTTTATATGTATATGCGTGAGAACCACACCATGCAAAGACTTTGTTATTTTTATTTGCTCAGCTTCCCGATAATGGAGCAATGTCGGAATGGGAAGGAAAAGTTATGAAGAAAACATCCAAGCACCCAAGAGAATGGCCAACACAAATTCATCAAGTTCCCTTGAAGTCACACCCTTTTCAATCCTTGAGTCCTTCCTTAGTTTGAGAAATGCCTAATCACTGATTCGTTATAGTTCTTATTTAGAAAGGGACTGTACATTTCCAAGCTGAGAGAGACCATAGAAATTTGTGGATGTATGGATGAAGTGGACTCATTGCTTGTCATATCAAAAGAACCATACCTTAGTATCAACATCATAACTTAAAGGTAAAAACCAAACATTAGAAATCAATATAAAAACAGTTCATACCATCATTAAGAACACTTATTAGGTGACAAACTTACAAGATGGATAACATGCACACACACACAANCTTTTTTACACATTTTTGTTTTACACATTTTTGTTTTACATATTTT
>MNCI01015288.1:299772-335054 GCA_015680685.1 Gnetum montanum
CATAGGTGGCCATCTCCCCCATGACTGAATGGAAAGGGAGAGATCCAAAATAAGGAGTGTGGTTGTCTGCTATCAGAGGTGTAATTTGCATTGGCTATTCTTGGTTCATGGAAGGGTTTGGTTTGTTGCACATTGATCAGTAATTTCTTATCAAGGGTTTCAGGCTTGTATATTGTCATGGCTCCTGAGGGAAAGGTTGTATGAATAATGTAGGGTCCTTCCCACAATGTTTGAAATTTTGTACGTTGTGGTACATGTGCGTGGTTCCAGTAAAGGACCTTGTCTCCTAGTTGGTACTTAACCCTTCAAATTCTTAAGTCATGATGTTGTTTATTATGTGCCTTGTGCAACTCATTTGAAGCTAGAGCAACCAATCTATTCTCGTCTAGCACGTTTAGAGCTGCCAATATTTGTTTTTGTGCTAGGTCGAGGTCAAGGTGGAGGTCACATGCCATGGATAGTGTACGGAGCTCAGTTTGTACTGGGAGCTTTGGAGGTTTTCCGTATACTAACTCATAGGGACAGTAGCCTATAGGGAGTTTCTAAGTGGAGCGGTACACCCAGAGAGCATCGTTTAGTTTCATGCTCCAATCTCACCTAAATTTGCTAATTGTTGTCATTAATATTCTCATAATCTCCCGATTAGTGACCTTGGCTTGGCCATTGGCTTGGGGGTGATAGGGTGTGGTCAATTTATATTCAACCCCTAAGCATTGCATCAACTTGCGAAAGGTTGCACTCGTAGGATGTGTTTCATTATCAGAGATGAGTGCACGTGGCACACCAAACGTGTTTATGATTTTTTGTTGTACAAATCATGTAGCCGTAGACAATGTGCAGTCTGTTACAGTAGCTACTTCAGCCCATTTTGTTAAATAGTCAACAACAACAATGATATAAGCTTTCCCATTGGACATCGGTGTAATGGGCCCCATAAAATCTATTCCCGAAATGTCGAAGGGTTCCAAAGGTTGAATCCATTGTTGCGGACCCTCCATTCTAGTAGTCATTCCACCATCACCTTGACACCGCTCACAGGATTGGACAAATTGATGGGCATCTTGAAATAGCGTTTGCCAGTAATATCCTGCAAGCAGGATCTTAATGGCTGTTCATCTCCCTGCATAGTGGCCCCCACAGGGACCCTCATGAGCATCTTGGAGAACTCTTAATTGATCCTCATCAAGCACACACCATCGAACCAAGTCATCAGGATAGACTTTATAGAGTTTTTCCTTGATTTCCATGAAGTACTTGGTTTTATGAAGAAACCATTTCTTCTTCCTAAATTCCAACCCCTGTGGTGTTTGTTGGGAAAGGAGATAAGTAAGAATGCTACTATACCAATTTGTTCTTGTGGGTTGGTTATTTACTACATCGGCAAAGAGGGTTTCATCAGGAAAATGATTAGATATGACATATTCATCCTCTTTGCTGTCCTAGTGCAACCGAGATGAGTGATCTGCAACTACATTCTCGGTGCCCTTTCGGTCTACTATTGTTAAGTCGAACTCCTAAAGGATTACCAACCAAGGTATAATACGAGGACAAACCGTTGGCTTGTTCATGAGGAACCTAATTGCACTATGATCCATATGGATATACACTTTGTAGCATAACACATAGTGCCTAAATTTGTCCAATGCAAACACTACAGCCATTAATTCCTTTTCCGTAGTTGTGTAGTTGAGTTGTGCACCGGTGATACTCTTACTTGCACAATGGATGTAATAAGGGCATTATTGTTCATCTAACTATGTCAGTATGGCTCCTAAGGCATAATTAGATGTGTCAGCCATGATATGGAATGGTCTGGACTAGTTAGGGGCTTGTAGAATGGGAGTTCCACAAGCCTTTGTTTTAGAGTTTGGAATGCTCGTTCACATTCCCTGGTCCATTCAAATGGTGCATCCTTCTTCGTTAATTCTACCAATGGTTTGGCAATTTTGGAGAAGTTCTCAATGAATCTCCTATAGTAGCCTATGTGTCCAAGGAATGACCAAATGTCTTTGATAGTTTCTGGTTGTCGGGTGATTCCTTGGATGACTTTAACCTTTTCCTGGTCCACCTCTATTCCTAACTGTGAAATATTATGCCCCAATGCTACACCCTCTTGAACCATCAAGTGGCTTTTCTGCCAGTTGAGCTTCAGGTTGGTTTTAACACATCATTTTAGCACTTTCTCTAATTGGTCTAGGGCTTGATCAAAGCTTGTCCCATAAGTGGAGAAGTCGTCCATAAAGACTTCCACTCCATTTCCTATCTATTGTTGAAGTATGCTTAGGAATAAACGTTGGAACGTGGTAGGGGCATTGCACAAGCCAAATGGCATTTGCTTATATGCGAACGTTCCCCAGGGACTAGTGAATTTTTTTTGGCTTGATCTTTTGGTGTTATTCGTATTTGATTATACCTTGTATATCCATCCAGAAAAGTATAATAGTGATGCCCTGCTATAGTGTCCAAGACTTGGTCGATGAACGGAAATGGAAAATGATCTTTGAATGTTGCCATGTTTAGTAGTCTAAAATCTATAAATACCCTCCATTTGCCTCCCTTCTTAGGCACGATTACTAGAGGACTAACCCATTCACTATCAACAATGGGATATATGAACCCGACCTTGAGGAGCTATTCTATCTCTTCTTTTACTACTTGTTTCAATTTTGGGTTGAATCTCCTCTGTGGTTGTTTTCAAGGCTTCATGGAGGGGTCCATGTAAATCCTGTGCTGGCATATCCTAGGGTCTATTCTAGTTAGCTTGGGTTATGACCAGGCAAAGGCTTTTGACCATTTATTGATTACTTTCAATAGGCTTTTTTTTTTCTTGGGGACAAGTTTTGCGTTGATAATTACCGATTTTCCATTTTCAAGAGTCATATACTCTAGACCGGTGGGCAATGGTTTTAGATTGAGGGGCTCTTGTTTAAATTTCTTAGGAATTTCCAAATTCTCCCAGTTAATGTTTTCAAAGCTAAGGGTTGGAAGTTGGCCACGAACTTTCTCTAGTATGTCTGTGCTTTCAATGTAAGCACTAGTTATCCCCTCAGTTAGTTCCATGCTTATTATTGAGTTTCTCCCTTGATCAGCTATCAGTCACTGGGTGTTTTCTTTTCATGTGGATGATGCATATAGGCACTTTTATATGTTAATATTTTGTGCACACCAATTTCATGCAGGCAATGTTAAACTTTGCATCACCCATGATTTTTGCATGCAATGGCACCCTGTGTCACTATATGTGATGCATGGAACTCTCTTCCTCTCAATCTTCCCAAAAGTATTTTTCTTGGATATTTCTAGGGAAAGATTGTGGATTCCTATGCATGCATCTATTGTACTTAGCCATGCCCTTCCCATTATTATTGCGAAATCCCCTTTGTCATTGTTTATTTGGATCACCAGGAAATCAGCTGGTTATGACCAACCACCCATGGTGGTAACAATGTCCTCAACCTATCCCAAAGGAACAGTGATGGACTGGTCAGCCAGCTCTAAGCGAATATTGCTCTTCTTGAGTGGAGGTAGGTTCCAGGTTTTATACAATTCTTGTGAGATTAAGTTGACTCCATAGCCTGAGTTAAGAAGAGCCTTATGAGGTTGATTCCCAGAGACTTGGAGATAAATTAGGGGGCTTACAGGATCAGATAATTTCTTGGAAAGGTGGCCTACTTTAATCTAGTTGATGACAGTATGTGTTAACATAACCTTGTTCATTGGGCACAATTTTTGATTTGAAGGGGGCTCCGAAACCGTATTTGGTACGGAGGTGTTTAAATGTTCAACCGCTTGTGAGGTTGAGGGCTTAGTTGGATTTTTGATTTTGAAGAAAGGTCTTTTTGGCATAAGATTGTTAGAACTGATTGAGAATTGAGGATTTGATGCCCTCGTGACGTTGGGTTGTTGCGGTTGAGTGGGGAATACCCTTGGCATTGTTGGAGTAGTTGGTGGTGGAGCTATCATCATAAGAGGTGTAGATGGATTCAGAGGATGGTATGTTTGTGGTGTATCTCCTAGAGGAGAAGGAGTCCTAAAATACTCCTGAACTGTTGTGGAGTTGTGTGACCCATGAAGTCACTTGGAGAAATTAGCTGCTGCACGTAATAGCCGTATGGGTCTGATTGCCAGTAAGGGTATTGTTGGCTAGGCGGTGGCATCCCCCATGACTGTGGGTGTTGTTATTGCTGGTGTTGCCTGATAGGTTGTGGCAGAGTTCCACTTGGATAATATGTTAACGGTTGGTGGAACTACCTTGGGGATAAGGTAACCAACGGGGTCCCTACCGTATGTTAAGTTTTGGCTTGAGTGCATACACCCCAGACTCTTGTAGATGTGAGATTATTAGGCAACATCCCTTAGAATGGTCATATTGGTAGATCTCACATCCATCGTCATTGTCCATTTCAGAATCCACAACCTCATCGGTGATGGTCATTTTTCCCTTACCCTTTCACGTGCATAGCTTAAATCTCTCTACTTTTTCTTGTTATGGTCACTACTTCATTCCTTAGACTCCTCTATGACTTTTAAAACAATTTCAAACCTACTTTCTATGGAGTCCCACATTTGATCTACCTTAGCCAACACCTCAGTTGTTAGCTTTTGAAGTGACAAGGTTTTTCTATTCACCAACTCTTCGAGTGATGACTCATCCTCTTCATCCTTCTTTCGGAGGGAAGGATTGCGGTTATACTCTTCCGCACTTTCTCTTTTCCATAGTTACCCTTCTTCTTTAGCTACTTTCTCCAACAATCTATAACTTCATGGGATCTAAGTTCAGATAATCTCCCTTGGGCATATGTCCCAAGGGTTCTCCTGGTTTCATTTCTTAGCCCATCTACGAGATGGCGAAGTTGATCCCGTTGTACATAACCATGGCCCAGACAATGATGTAGCAATGCATAATATTGACCCATGGTAGCATCCAAGGGTTCATGAGTACCGTGCTTCCATCCTTGGATCTACTTACGCAAGTTGAACACTCTGGAGTACGTTTGGTATTTATCGTTGAAGAGTTCTAACATCGTACTCCACCTCTTAATGGTTTCCGGCTCTAAGGACTGGTACCAACTCTTTGCTTCTTTTATGAGTGTCCTAGGAAAAAAATTTAATGTTTGCCACTCATTCTCAAAATTCTGCAAGGCACAGGCATCGTGGAATGCTTGTAAGTGATTTTGCGGATCAACATTGTATTCCCTCTCGAATTGTGGGATATTATTCATGTCCAGTCTCTTGATTCGACTATCTTTCTGGTGCCTTGTAGGTATTCTAACTACCTCCGTAATATCTAATATACTTTGGGTGGCAAGTAGGGGTTCTTCATGATCATCTCTCTCATGACATATATGATGCCTACGTGGTTCACTACTTTCCCTTCTTTCATGCCTTGATTCTCTAGAATGTCCTCGTTCTTGCTCTCGACTCTCTCGTCGAGGTATCTCATTTTTCTTACCCTTATCCTCACCATTGTGCGCTTTCTGACTACAGCCTGATGTGGAAGGAGAGGCTGAATGATGTGATGAAGGGGAAGAAGAAGGAGAACCATCGCCATGACAATGTTTCTTACCTTCTTTTTGGTGACTACGGCCTCGATCGTGATGATGATTTGAATGCTCGTGCTTGTCATGTGTTTTTGTTCCCTCAGTGAACACTTGGTGTTCATGGGGATCAGATCCAAGATTGTGTATCGTGGAGTGTAGGTTCTAATACCCCACCTCCTCACTTTTGTTAGGAGGGGGAACATCGTTTGATGGAGAACCTGTTATAATTGGTTCACCATCTCCAATTTCTCTTAGGATGTGTGTGACCCCTTTGTCCTTCAACAATGTATGTTGGCTCTCCTACCTTGAGTCCCTTGAACGTTGCACTACCATGGGATGGTAATCCCTTATGTCATAATCTTCCGCAACGTATTCAACGTATAATTTTGTCATGCCTATCTGTGCAAGAGCACGAAGAAGCATGTTAGGGACTGCCGGATCTGGAGGTAACACTATGTTACCTTGCAAGTCTCTCCAATTCAGTTGTTCATCCTAATGGAGGATAAAGGTAAAATCGGGTATATACTCATCATGATGAGTATCTACCACCTGATACTGTTGAGGAACTGGCGGTTGGTTACGTGTGTTAGGCTGCCGGCGGTATCTTGTGTGATCCCTAGGTGGTGAAGTGCTTTTGTGAGAAGAAGAAGAAGACATTGTGTCTTATTCGGTGTGTTGTTAACCGTTGTTTAAAATTTCTTTTGATTAACCCTAAGGATTTTTTTAAGCTCCCAATGATGTGAGTGATTTTGTATGTTCAACTTAGCACACAAACAACTTAGTCCCCGGCAACGGTGCCAATGATGAGTGGTGGGGTACCCCTACACTCAACCATATGAATACGAGCATTACATGTGTGATCTGGTCAAACTCTGCAGACTAAGTGCCTACACACCTCATGGAACACTTAAGGTTAATCTTTCATTGTCTTCCTAGACTTACTTCTATTTGTCATGGTTGTATGGTTAAGTAAGTCTGAGGTATATGGTTTTTATATCTTTTTTGTTTTATCTCCTATGCTAATGAGGTGAAGGGTGAAGAGACTAATTAACTAGCTTTAACTAACTAACTAAGCCTTAATTAAACTAGCATCAGCATTTGTTCCCACTTACCATTCACACCCTGAACCAATGCAACCTTGGTTACCAAACGCTATTCGTTATTGGGATCACCAAGCGTAACGCACGTGCTTGAAGCGGTCGTACTGAATGCACTTAACTATAGGAGAAGGGTTGGGAGAGATTTAATTAACTAATAAAGCATTTAAATGATAAACAATAAATAAAAATAAGTAAAGTCCTAATTAGCTTAGTCCATGCACTGCAAGGTTTGTCCAAGAAGTTTGTCTTTATTTCCATACACAAACTTGTGTTCAGGTACAATATTTGCTCGAATAAAGATCCATTTAATTTGGAGCTCCTACTATGGGCACATGGAAATTATTCTATCTTTGGAGAGGTAAAACTGCCAGAGTTTCGCTACGGTCTAGGCTTAGATGCCGAAACAAGGGAGAGCTGCCTATTATTTATAGATTTGGTGGTGCACTGCGATATCGCGTCCCATCATAAGGGTTGAGAATAGAAAAGTAACCCTATTTATGAGTAGATTAATGAAGAACTTGTATATGCTAAACTTGTAAATGAGAGATTGGTCAAAGGAAAAGAATCCTTTCACATTGTTCTAGGACAAGGAAGAAGTCCACATGATAAAATTGGGCTGGGATGTTGTTCACATGAAGAAGCATCTACATAAACTTCATCTTAACAAAAGGCTTCTCCAAAGATTGAAGTGTCAATAGGCACTACATTCCAACCAAGAGTAGCTCTAAGGTTTGATCACTTTAACCAGAATAGGAAAAATAAATATTATTATTGTAATAAATTTGGACATAAGTAATGGAAGTGAAATTTAAAATACTATCACATGAACACCTGGTTGTATCATAAGACTCCTTGGTCTTATCCAAATGTACCTAGAAAGGAGATCTTGTAGGGAAAAAAGGAATGAAGAATTAATCAAAAGGGTAAAGAGAACAGAAAGGTGTGGAGAATCAAGCAAAAAGAAGAAAGTGAAGGAACTCTCAATAAGTTTGTAAAAGGAATCAAGACATTAGATAGAAATGAAATTGGTATGAAAGAAGGAACTTTGAAAGAAGAACCTTAGTTCCAATCTCTTAGATATCTTGATATCCATTAGCAAGGAAGGTAAGTAACTGTAAGTATAGTTATAATCATTATTCCATGACTTGATGATATTAGACTAGACTAATTTATTTTTCTAGTTGAATGGAAGCTATTGGAAATCTTTGAAAATATAAAGAAATTTCCCATTGACCTTGTAGATTATTGAACCATAATATGCTATAAAAACCTATTTGTGCTACTTTTAAAGTGTTTATTGATAATTCATGTTTTGGATTCTTAACTAGAATGTATTGGTTTCAAGTGGTTTAAAGTCCTTGACTGTAATTCATGGATTCTCCCATTCCTCTACTTATTTTGATCTAATCAATGTCTCCAAATCCACTCCTGATAAGATTTTTTCTCTTCTACATGCTAGTCTATTCAAGAGGAGCATGAGAAGAGGTAGTTGTAGAAGTCTCCCCATATGTAGCTACAATCTAAGTAATGGGAGAAATAATAATGACTATTGACTCCTTGTGAACTTGCTGAAAACATCTCCTACACCTATGCCTTGTAGGAACAACTCATGTATACGTTGTGTCATAGCTACTTCATGCCAAAATTTCAAGTAATTATCCTTCTTCATTTTATATAGTCTCTTATGAGCTTTCCACTTGTTTCCCCACTCTAGCATGTAAGCACAGTAGTGTCGTCACTCCTTTGTTATGTGAATCATCATTTCTAGCTACAAATCCTTCTCCAAACTCTTCATGGCTAGAGTAACCTTTCCCTAGATGGCATTCCAGTAGTAAGACCATTCCATGTCCTTTATTCGCAAGGAGTCGTTGTTGGCCCCATGAGCCTCGATGAACTCCTTTCGATCTCTTAGGCTCATGTTTTCATCTGCAAACTCCCTGTTTTTCTTTTCTAATAGCATAACACATTCCCATAAAAACTCATTTGAACTTTGAGACTTATAAAATGTTTTTGCACATGATGCAACACATTCTGTAGCCCTCTTGTATAATTTCTTTGGAATATTCTCCACATTAGATGGCAGCATAATAAGCTCATCAAACTAAATGTCTCATGAAGGATTCCATTTAATCTTGGAAACTATCAGATATATAACATAAAAATGCTAAAAAAATATTTAAAAATATTCAAAATCATTAAAACCATAAAAATGTAAAAATAATTAAAACTATGGAAAGATAAAAACATAAAAAATAAAAGTGCTAAGAAAAACTATTGACTTTCTTACCAATACCTAGAGCTAGCTATTGTAGCCTATCTATCATATCGTCTATCATGCCCCTCATGAATTCCATCTTGTTCGATGCTTCTATCAAGGTTTAGAGTGGAATGTGAATGTTTCTAGAGGATGTTCATGCCCTGTGGTAGCTGTAATAGATCAACATCATTTATAATACAAAAAGAAACATAATACAAACAAATTTCAAAGTAACCAGAACTCACCAAGAAGACCATGAGATATGTCCTTTAGAAGATTGCCTCTAAAGGTAAATAATCTAAGATGGAATCTAAGACATCTTATGATTTCTTAATCATTCTTTCTTCTTCTTCTTTATGTGGTTGTTCCTCCTCCATAGTGGCATTGGCTACTAATCCATGCTTCTTCACTATAACAAAATCATAGCCAAATAAAAAATTAATTAGTAAACATTTGATCCACCATGTATAACCAAAAACAATGATGAAACAAAAAATTAAAATAATACATACATTCAAAAACTTGATTAGTCTCTTCAATAATTATGACATTTTCTTTAACTCCTAAGCTCTTTATTTGTTCCTTAGTAGCACCCTATTCCTCTTAGTGTAACCTCTTGGTCTTTTCTGCATTGACATGCATAGCATAGGGCTTCATCCCCATGTTGTTAGGGGAATAACCATGTAAGCCACTAACATTCTTAGTGGTAATATATAGTGATTCACCTACATCCTTTATGGGTGGGCCTTGGACACATACTAAATGAACAATATGTTTATCCCAAGGTTTGGAAAGTTGGGAAACATCACATGCTACCACTTTCCATCTTTCTTAATTACCAAAAACTCTTCAAATCTTCTAATATAGCTATTGAAAAATGTAAAATGTACATGATACATAGAGTTAAGAATTTTATGAAGGTTTTGTATTTTGCTCCTCAAACTAGTAATCAAAAAGGTGACACAATTAAACATAGTTCCATCTATCAAAACTTTTCTCATAGCCCATACCTGTTGCACTCCCATGGTTTTCTTTTGTGAAAAAATCATAGGAAAATCTCTAGAGTAGAATAGAGGGTATGACTCATTCACCTCCTCAATATCACAATTATCAAAGGATAATGTTGCACAGAGAGGTGATTTAAGCCAAGCCTCCATGTTCTCTCTACAACTCATGTCTTTCCTACTCTTAGAACCATCTTAAAAATGTGAAAAGGAACACTAAAAATATTATTAAATAAACCTTCATCAAAACTTTAAACTATACATAAACCATGGACATGAGTAAAAAACTTTATAACTCCCTCATCAAAAAAATTAAAAACATTCAACATCTCAGTTTGTAGCATAGATGGACTAGAAAACATAAATAAATCAAACAAGCTTGAGTTGGTTATTCTTTGCTACATATTTGTAGGGGCTTTGTTTGACAATGATTCTTGTGCCTTATCTACTTCATCCCACTTGAGGAAAATCTTCTTCTCAATTCCACCAGAACTAATTACGGTGATTGTAGACTGTCACATAGGATTTGTTGCATGTAACATAGGTAGCCTTGAAAAGATAAAAATAAAAAAATTAATTAGGTATAAAAAATAAATACAACTTAAAGTAAGCCATAAAAAGTAAAAAACTAAAAAAGCTAAAGATCCAAAAAATAAAAAATATAAAAATGTAACAAAAGAAAAACATTTTTACTTACTTGACTTGGGCATAGCTAGAACCTTAGGTTAAATCGATGCATGTGCTCCTAAATATTGGAGATTCCAAAATTCATGTATATGTTTACTAGTTATACACTTTTGGTACACTCAAGAATACCTCATCTTGTACCCAGTAAACTTTGCACCAAGCTAGTTATGCACTTGTACTATGATGTTATCTTCTTGTTTGAATTCCTTCAAGGCTATGTGGGCTAAGGAAAAGGTTTGGTCACTTAACACTAATCCTCCACTGTGCATCCTAAACTTACAGATCAAAACATAAAATCAGTTAAGTACATAGCCTTAAGATTAAAACAAAGCTTACCCTTCTAGCATGTAGACATTTTCAGGAGGATTCTTGAATTGAGTGATTAGCCCATGACTCAGCATCAAGCTATTGTTGGAATTATATTGTGAGTAAATTAACATCTCCTAGATACATGATAATTGTCGAATACTTGTGTAGTATGAATTCTCATTATGATCTAATTCCATCTAGGTTTCAAGATCATCGATCATGCAAAGAAAGGATGTAATCAAAAGATCCAACCATAGGAGCCTCTGTGATCATAGCTACAATATCCATGGCCAAGTATAACCACATTATCATACTATAATGTTGTAGAAAGTAGAAGAGGAACTCTATGGCACTAGGCCTAAACCACACATGGGTGTTCTCATTGATGGTCATAATAAGCATTAGACTATTTTGGAAAACCATTTCAGTATAGCAAAAAATGCCTACCATCTCCCACCACAACCAAAATTGATTTTAACATGAAGCTACATATAGTCAAAACATGTGGCCATTAGAACAAAAAAAAAATATGAAAAAAAAATAAAGTAAAGCAAAAATCATCTTAAGATTGATAGTGTTGACATGAAAAGAGAAAACATGAAGATAGCCAAGCCTTTCAGTATGATTAGATATTTTAATAAAAACCTAACCTAAAAAATCAAATTAGAATTTTTTTTCAAACACTTGACATAGGAAAAAATTTTGAAGTCTTATCAAACAATTAATATAAAACTAAAATAGTTTAACACTTTGTAAAATCAAGTTTGGCATTTAATCAAACAGTTGACATACACAACACCAAATAGACATTTTCATAAATAGTTGATATAAAACAAGATTTTCAAAAAAATAAAAAAGAAAAAAACATGTGATTAAAATTGATAGCACTGAGGCTTGAGTGGTAGAAAAATTTAAAAATATTAGCTTAAGGGTTGGGGTAGTTCAAAATGCTAAGGATGAGAAAGAAAACACTAGAATTTTTTGATCTTGAAGGCTCATACGCTACCATTTCTTTTCCATAAAAACATTTAATGTGTTTAAACATTTCATTTACAATAATGAAAGATTGAAAATGCTACTTAATCAAGGCTAGAAACCAAACAAGCCAACGATAGGATTAAGAAAAAATCCACAACATCCATATGAAGCATCAAGCATTAGAATGTTGCCAAGATTAGTGAGAAAAAGCTTAAAATCTTTGGATTTAACCTAGAAATGTGGCAAATGCTAGTACTAGGGCTAGGAAAAAATATAAAAAAGGTTTTAAAAGATAATTATAGGCCACAGATGTAGGAAATGTCATTAGTTGAGCTAGAACTATCTAAAACATTGTACATATAGGTGAAGAAAAAGCCAAAATTCACCTAAGTTTGACTGGAGAAACCCTAATTCATTGAAATTTGGCTATGAAAAAATATATATAACTATAGTAATTTAATGAAGGAAAATCAAAAACACTATCCCAAGCATGGAAAAAACCCAAAACACTATCCCAAGCATGGAAAAAACCCAAAACACTATCAATTATGCTAAAAATTCCCAAAATCCTAGTTTTTCGATGCAGGAAAAATGCTAATTTGGCATAAATTGACACAAAAAACCTAGAAAAAATGTAACCATGGCCCAGAACACTAGTATGCTACATTTTCCCTTCCTAGAGATCAAGAACATTAACCATGTATGGATGAAATCCCATCAAGACAATTAATTTGACAAAGAAAAAATCATAAATGTTAAGAAAAAACCAAGATAAATTAAAAAACTATAGATTTAACTTGGAAAAAAGCCAAATCTTCTCTAAAAAATACTAAAAACCCTAGATTTCATTTCTATGATTGCCAAAAATCCTAGAATCATGATTCTACATAGTCAAAAACCAAAAGTCTTGCCACACATAGGCTTGAAAAAACCTAGAATGCTATCACTTTGAGCCAGAATATAATGGAAAATGTGGAGAAATTAAGTAACTTGATGCTTCAGATGCATATTCCTCTCTTATAGATGGGTTGGAAAGCCTCAATATAATGATCCTCTCAGCCTCCTCAGCCTCATTGATGCCTACATTCCTACTTGTTTATGCTTTCCTTCTTGCCATGGCTACCAGATCT
Source organism: Gnetum montanum (assembly GCA_015680685.1). NCBI lineage: Eukaryota > Viridiplantae > Streptophyta > Gnetopsida > Gnetales > Gnetaceae > Gnetum > Gnetum montanum. The sequence continues at coordinate 312,778 of MNCI01015288.1, forward strand.
CAGGTGTTTTGCCTTTTACTACTACAAAGAGAAGTCTTAAATTCCAAGGTTTTTCCTCACATGCTAAGCATAAGAAGTAGAAAAAGCCAAATTATTTTGGACACAATGGAAAGATAGAGTTTTATAATCCCAAACTTAACATGTTACAACAATGAATTAAAATGAAACTAAGCTCATAGATTGTGGTTTAGTGATAAATTTCTCTCTCTAGTTCATACACGCTAAGCATAATTTCCCAAAGAAGCCAAGGACTATCCCAAACATGCCATCGATGTAAAATTAGAGATGAAATTAGGTCTACAATATGCCTCTTGGTGAGAGATTCTATTTTCCCAATTCATATGCATCCCATATGTTCAATATTGATGGTATGTGGGCCCCACAAAGCATGTAAAAAATACCAAGGATTGAACACACTCAAGCAATGAAATAAAGTTCATATGCTATTTTCCTTGGGAAAAATGGTTTCTATATTGTCATACACTATCAATTTAGTTAATCAAGTTTCTTAGTGGGCTCCATAGAGCCTAGAAAAAATCATCAAAAGTTAAAAACATTATGGAAGTGAAATTGAGTATGAAATTAATCTTATATGCTACCTTTTAATGTGAATTCATATTCCATGGTCTAAAAAATTGTCAAACTAGTTAAATAAGCTAACAGGTGGGCCCCAGAACTCCAGATTTCAAATACTAAATGTCAAAAATTCTAGGAAAGAAATTGAGAATGAAATTACCATACATACATTGAAAAACCTAAAACCATAGTCTACACACTTCCTGGATTAGTCAAACACACTAACATGTGGACCCATGCTCCAAAACTAAGAAAATTAGTGTTAAAAGCACTGTACTAGTGAAATTGATAGCTTATTTGACATAAAAATGATGTAAACTAAATCTATACAATCCACACGTTGCCTAGAATAACTTGACATGCTACCGACCTAGTTAATATTACCCACACTTGCTGTATTAGCTCAAACATGTTGGAAATAGATAATATTTTGTCATTTATAGTTTAGTTAAGCTTAAAACACATTATTTTATTCATTTTCAGGCTTTTTTTTTACTAAATTATGACCTCTTTTGATGACATAGTAACCTAAATAACAAATTATTATTATTTATGACATTTTTTTATCTAGTGTCACATTATTTCCTTCTAACATGTACCTTGTTTGACATGGCTCAAGCTTGTTTGACCTTATTTCACCTTATTTTGGCATCATTTGGATTTTATTCTACATTGTTTTACATTAATTTGCCTTTTTTTCCTTATTTTACTTCATTTTGATGTCATCTTACTTTATTATGCCTTAATATTACATTATTTTGCATCATTTTAGCTTTGATTAAAAAAATATCATGTAGATGTCACTTAATGTGTTCTTGTTGACATGAAGGATTAAGCTATGGAGACATGGGAATAGTTTGACTTACCTTTAAGCTTGAATGGATCATATGGTGATGTTAAATGACCAATTGGCCTTGATTATCTAGATCTTGAACCTAGAAGCTTGTTTGATCACATAACTTCAATACAAAAAAAATCTTAAAGTGGCCTAATTACATAGTTAAAACCCTCAACTTAGAGGTTAGAGATACCATAGAAGGTTTTTTAGTAAAAGTTCCCATTAGAACACACAATGGTGAGGACAAAAGACTTAAACTAAGTTTCTCACTATAGCCTCAAATCATCGAAGACATCACCAAGATCCTTTAAGCTAACATTAAAATCTTTGCATGGTCATATGAAGACATGCTAGGACTTGACCCATTCCTAGTTCAACATAACATAATACTTGATTCTAACATTAATCCTATTAAATAGAAGGTGTGCAATATTAGACCATATTTAGCCTTAGTAGTTGGTGATGAGATTAAGAAGTTTTACTAGGCAGGTTTCATTCGAGCTATCGACTACATTGAATGGATGTCCAACATAGTGGTAGTTTCTAAGAAGAATGGGAGCATTCATATATGTATAAATTTCCATGACCTCAATAAGGAAACCATTAAGAATGACTTTCCTTTCCCTTGTATTGATCAACTTATTAACACTACAGCTAGTCATGCCTTATGATCCTTCATGGATGGATTTTTGCGATACAACCAAGTTAGGATCAACCTAGAGCATCAGTTGTATATGATCTTCATGATCCCTTGGGGAACCTTTTGCTACATGATGATTCCTTTTGGTCTAAACAATTCAGGTGCAACATATCAATAAGCCATGAAGCCATGATCTATATATTTAGTGACTGCATGCTAGGTTTACTTTAGGACTATGTTAACAATATAGTTGTTGATGAGCAGCGAGCAGTCCCTACACCCAACCATATGAATCACTAGTGTTCACTAAGTGATCTGGATAAATTCCATAGACTCTAGCTCTCTAAGTACACATTATCTAGGTAGTGAGCTTAAGGACGTGATTGTTGTCTTTTTAGTTCCACTTGTGAGGTTCAATGATGATGAGTCGCAATTTTGTGTACTACGATATCGCGTACGTGATATCGCAGCCTATCTCCTGATCTATAAATAAGAGGTAGATAGTTCCGATAGACAGTTTTTCAGTTCTTAGTTTTAGTGTTAAGTTTTATGTAGTTTTTCTCTCAACCCTTTTCCTCCCTGTGTATGCTCGTAGTGTGGTGATTGTAATTGTACAACATCCTTTATTCAAGTATGACGTACTTGGACATGCACATGACTAGCAATAAAGGTTGAGATTACTTCATCATTGTAGCATTCACTTAGTTCAATTAATTATTTATTTAATTATTATTTACTACTTTCCTAATTAATCTCTTCTCACCCTTAAACTCCTGTTAATGTGGAATGAGTATGACTTGATTACGAGCATTTAAGTGTGACTACTTGGTAACCTAGTAGTGTACCTAGGATCTGCACTTGGTAATCCAAGTGGTAGTTGTGCATGAAGTCCAAGATGTGTACGGATAATCGAGGAATGAATGCTCATCGTACTTAGGCTAGCTAGATTCTCTCTAACCCTTTCTCTCTTAGCTTAGTCAATATTACTTTCCATTGTCCTCAGGAGTAGCATTAGCATAGAAACACATCATACACCTCACTCTAGACTAAACCATACGTGACAAAGCTAATACTAGTCCAAGTGGGAAGACAACGAACTGTGACCTAAGGGTAATTGTCTAGATGCCACAACTAGTCTATCTGTGGAGTTTGACAAGATCGCGTGTGTAACGCTCATATTCGTATGGTTGAGTGTAGGGGTACCTCGCCACTCATCATTGGCACTGTTGCCGGGGACGGTGCTAGTTATCTAGATTAGTTATATCATACAAGGTCACTGTACAAGACTTAACGATATATCTTTTACGAAAAAAAATAATTATAAAAGGTCACATATAAATTCACACAAAATTTCACAACCATGCCTCTCCTACAAGAATATAATAATGCCACACCTAGTGAGGAAGTTCATTGGAGAACCAATGAATTATATGACAATGAAGATTGGAGTACACAACCTAAAGTGGGGGTTTGTTATAAACATGAATGAAGGCAACATCGTCCCAATGCACGAAAGCATAACTTACCTAATGACGATGAAACCCTACTGGCCACTACAAGCCTAATGCAAATACAAGAGGCTGTTCGAATCTCCCATAGGCATCATAAAGAGAGTCATCTACCCAAGGTCGATTTAAACAACTTTTCCAATTTTTTAGGAGGCTATGACTTAGATCCACAACAACATTTACAAGCCTTCTATGATGCTTGCACATGGAACAACATTGATAATGGTTGGAAAAAACTCAAGCTCTTTCCTATGACACTCATTGACCAAGGAAAGTTATGGTATAAATCATTAAAACCAAATTCAATATGATGCTAGCCAACAATGGTATAACTCTTTAATGGAAGATATCAAACCTATGCAATAGTGTCAGCCTTGAGGAAACAAATCCAAGAGTGGAAACAAGCACAACAAGAACCCTTGGACATGGCCTTAGAAAGATATTATGCACTATTAAACAACTTTCCAGGCCATGAGTTCTCTGAGGAAAGGCTAGTGTACCATATCATTGATGGGCTTTGTGATGAAACAAGAGAGACCTTAGGGATGTATGCCCAAGGTCAACTATACAAAATACGAACCCATGAAGTCCAAGAGCTTATTAAGTGGGTAGCAAAAGAAGAAGGAGAAATGGCTAGATGGGAGAGTGTTGAAAAACATCAACGGGACCAGAATCTCAACCTAACAGAGGTCCATGATCATAAAAAGGAGAAATCAACCTACCACAAGGGTAGAGAACCATCTTTGCTAGTACAACAATCATTAGATGAATTCGAGGCAAAGATTAATAAGATGTTGGAATGGATGCATAAAAAGTGTGGAGGATATATCGATATTATTGGAGATAGAGTTTTAACAACCCAAGAAGCAGGACAAAGTATTAGTAGACAATCGGAAAGAAGGGATAAGGAAAATAAGAGCTCAATTGCCAATCACACGTATGAATGCAACATTTGCTTGTACGATCACCCCAAGGGCCAATGCCCAATCTTGTTACATTTATATGAGCATTAGGGAAGCATGTTACATCCTGAGTTCATATAGAGATACTATGTTCGATCACAATGGCAACAACCCTAGTTGTGGGGGAAACCATCCCTAAACTGGAGACATCCTTCATATCATCTGAACCCAAATGCTTATCTAGCTCAACATCTTGTTTCCCCAACTGGGTCAACATACTCTATTTCACTGCATTATCATTCTCCTCAATACTATCAGCCCATGTCCTCAACACAACCACCGCCTTGTGCACCTTTCACTTCTCCTAATTTTCAACATTCTCATCCTTTCCCTCCTTCGACATCACAACCAGTTGTTCCTAAGGTGTCAGCACCACAACAACAACCCCCGAATGTTACCTATTCTACTATTGTTGATAGCAGTGAGAGACCTCAGCAACATCGAAGGCATTCCTTCTTTAGAAATGACCCTAGGAAGGGACAACACAATTCCAAGGCCACTACACCCTCCAACTCGGCACAAGTCCAACACTATGATGCACCCTTATCTTTGAACCCAACGCCTCATGTTACTTCAGCAGGGCCACCAATTAACACACCAACAACCATACGACCCAATGAATATAGCCATGGAGGATGACATCCTAATCCTTGCATACCATCTAATGGTCCCAAATATCATAGTGGGTTAACTCCTTATCCAAGAACCACATCTCATACATTGCCCCACTACACTTACTACAATCAAGTGTGTGAACCCTAATGGGGTAAGTATGACCAAGTTCTGATATTTCCAACATGCAAGGACCCTCATCTTTCAACTATTAATCCTTGTCATGCTCAAATGTTTAGTTATGGGGGATATCCCCCATTCTAGTAACAAGAAAGATTAATAACTACTTTTTATTTTCTTTAATTTTACAATTTTTTTGTTTTCCAGTTCTTCAATTTTCAATTTCTTGTTTTATCATTTTGTCTTTTTACGCTTTTGCAAGTAATCTCATCTATGAATAAAACACTCATGTGGATTTTTGGTTGAGGTGTCTTCTATATTATCGAGTCTCAGGTGATCGATTATTTGGATAGTGAGCCCATTACACCCACTCATCCATTCTACAAATAAGAGGTTCTATTCGAGGGTGCAGTGACATTCTTGACATTCTTAAAACTTAAAATTAATTGTGTTCATTGTACCCAGAATGAAGAAGGATGGATCAAGAGGAAATGATTACGGTGTGACATCAAGGGGACTTGTGGATTCTCTTTGGTGACATCTGTGAGAGTTACCATGCAATGTGGGCATACTAAGATCCTTGTAGATCTAACAAAAGATGGAAGGAAGAGTAATCAAAAGGCACTTAAAAATCCAATGCTATTCTAGTGGGTCCCACTGGAAAGACATGCACCCATGCCTAAAGTTTGGCGGCTTCTCTGGATTTAGTAAAGAGAAAAAAAAGAGAAGAATGAAAAAAGAAAAAAAATGAAAAGAAAAGTGTCACAAAACAAAAATTACTCCTCCCTTGAATAAAACGCCAAGTGATCGTACTCCTTGTTGTTATGGTACTCTCATAGTTGCTCATCATGGGATGAAACAATGCGATGTCACAGATTAGAGGAATGGACTTGGTCCTGATCTTGGAATGATGGGTTAATGACACGTTAATCATGCTTTACACGCAGGATTCACTGTGCCCTAGGTTAGTTACCTCATGTCCCAATCTCTACAATCCGTTCTATAGTTTGTCTCATCTTACTGTTTGTGTAATTGTAGCTCATGTCATGTGTAACATCAAATTCTTACCTCATTCCGGTGATATTTACATGTATGTGTTTTGTGGAACCAGTGTGGATTACATTTAATCCTTCGAGTGCCCATGGACACTTTTAAGTGTGGTTACACAAGGGCATTATAGGTTGGAACCTGCTTTGGGGAGGATCCACTTGTGTAATCTTTTGTAATTTTCACTTATGACATAGCTCACACACACCATTTCTTACCCTCAGCCTATTTTTCATAACATTCTTTCCCTTATTTACTATCCCTTTGAATTCCAACGTTCCTATGTAACCATTACATGGCCTTTTTCTCTCACTTACCACCCAAGGCCTTATTGCTCAAGTCCACCCACATATCATTATTCGTGCCTTCGAAACAAGTTAAATTACCCTATAATCCTTAAACACTGCCACATGTCCTTGATTCCCATTATTAACTTTTGAAAAAAAACCCTAAAAATTCAATATTTTCCCTCGGGCCTAAACATCGTTAGGCTGCGATATCGCGTACGCGATATCGCATCCCGCCTGACTATATATACGACCCCCCTCTACAACACTTAGCATCATTTTTCACAAATCATGTAGGGGAGTTTTTTGAATTTTTCTCTATGACTTGCGAGTGTGACACCCTTGCTTTTCTACCTATATCTCACTTGCTAGTACTCTGATTTTAATTCTGTCTGAACCTGCTTGAACCTGGAGTGTTCAGCTTAGTCGTGGTAGGACATAAATTTTTTGGAATTTATCATCACTTGAAGGACATTATCAAGGGTAATTAGCTATAACATTTAGAATAATTGTGCCAAAAATAATTGAATCCCCTTAAGTACATCAAGAAACTAAAATTGGAAACCACCTAAGTAAAAAGGACCCACTATTATAATCTTTTGGGAAACATCACACGAAGATAAAATAAGTTAATTAATTAAGGAAAGCAGTAAGGTATAACTTAACTTTAGAAGCAACCATACTAATGCTTGACCCCTTGTGATTGCAGATGACCCCAAAACATGAACAACAGGAAGGTCTTGCTTAAGGTGGAAGTAAACAACCTAGGAGAGGTGAGGAACAAGTCCCTCCTGGACAACATGAAGAATAGGAGGAACAATCATTTAGCATTCATCAAGAGGACCCTCCTACCGTACAGTCTAGGCAGGTAGAAGGAGGAGCTTCTGTAGCACCTGAACAAGGACAACATCTCACATTGCCCCAAGATTGTGTTCAGGCTATCCACGAGAGGTCCACATTCAATATGGTGATTGTGGAATTAAAATTTAAATCTTTTGCAGAGTTCGCTCTTGAGGCTATTATGGATCACCTCAAAGTGTCTCCCTTATGGCCTACCCTCTCTAAAAGTGGTGCTTGGTACCTAGGGGAGACGTACCAATTTCGTCACAATAGAGAACAAGGCACCACCATTAATATTTGTGGTATGATAGTTGATTTCTCCATGCAGGCCATTTTGGAAGTATTAAACCTTTTGAATACATGGCCCAAGGTTGCTCAGTTGTCTACCTGTTCAGACCCTGATGTGCAACGAGTTTGGTTGGAAAGGGCAGATGGCAGGGATAAGACATTTGGAGAGTTGACAATAGAAGAGTGGATCTATTTCGAAATTGGAATGTATCACCTCTTCTCCATGAAGGGCCTGAAAAGGATTTCAACATATGCAGAATGAGGTTGTGTAGTGCTGATGGGAAGTTTAATGCTAACCTACCTCATCTATACCTTATGGAGATCCTGAGGTGGTTCGAGGAACGGAAGACATGGAAGATGGCATTGCCCTTCCCTTGCCTTATTAGGAAGCTATGCCAACATGCTGGTATTAGGGGATACACTAATGATGTCCTCTAAAAAGCCCAAAATGCTTCCTATGCTAAATTGTTAAAACCACTAGTTGCAAGAAAAATCACTGGTGAGACGCTGGGACCAGAACAATAAGAAGAATAGATGGCTGGACCAAATGCAACTCAACTTGTAGAAGCCAACCAACTTCCAAGTACAGGACCTAGTCAAAAATAGGAAGCAGGGCCTAGCACTGGCTAGGATCGCCATCGCAAGATTACAGACTGTTGATGAGGCATCTCAGGGCCATTGCTGAGACGGTTAGTTGGGAAAGTCATGATGACATAAATCTCTTCTGCATCATTGATGATGCCATACAGCCCAAAATTTCTTTGGATCATGCAAGGGATGAAGTTTCTATTCATATAGGAGGAGAGAAAGTACTTGGTCACAACAGATCTCAGGAAACGCTGCATCTTTCCAAGTGTAATTAGAAACTGGTGAAGGGGCCACAGTGGTGGTCATGCAACACTAGGATGTAGTGGGAGCTGCAGAAGTGGTCATAGACCATATTAAAGAATCATTTAATGTACCTATTGTACCATCGGCAGATCTCACAGGAGCACAGGATGCTCAAACTTTGGCCGGAACCTCAATGAATCCTGCGGAACATGAGGATGTGCTTGATCGATTGCTACAAATAGGACAAGTAATGATGTCCCTATTTGACATCCCTCAAGATGTTACAACAATTCAATCAGACCTCATTTCCACTACGGGAAGCTAGTCTTAACAGAAGTGAGGATTGAGCATGTTGAAGTAGAGGTGCAGAAATTACAAGAAAAGCTCGTAGCCCTACAAGCAACATAGCGGGACCTTTGTAATTTGTTCCTGCAGACCAGCTGGACAATTTCAAAACTGAGCAACTAAAAAAGCTATTAATAGAGAATAAAATGGTAGCTGAAGAAAAAGAGAAGGCTTTTTGGGATGCCTCTACAGCACAGGCACAAACTCATGTGCATATCAAGGTACTCAAGGCCTTACAGAAGGAAAAAAAGTAGCTTGTTACCGACAACCTTCGGTTGACCGCTGTGGAGAAGCAAAAGAATGTTCTCAAAGAACATTTCCATCAGTTGTGAGAATAGTTCGTTCAGGTCAACCAAGACATGAGTTGTTTAGCCAGGGAGAACCGAACCCTCTTAATGGAGGAGGTACACACAATTTGTCAAAAGATAGCTATCAAAATAAGCGTGTGGAAAAATGAGGCTAAATGACATGAAAAGATAAAGGAGCACTTCCAAAACCAAATGAGGATGTACAAACAAATCCTTGAGAAGGAGATCCATATGGCCAGGCCCACATCAATGCTATTAGTGCTCAACACACTGACTGGCGGGCCATATTGGACACATATGCCTTAGCCCACTAGGTGGAAGTTAAGAACCAGGACTTGTAGATTCATGATCTTACAGAATACATGGAGTTGGAAAACCTATGGTATGCCAACATTTCCATGTTAATAGTAGGGCACCTAAGAATAGAGCTCGAGCAGCAAGTAGCTACCACCTACATTAAATGTGAAACAGAACTTGCAGAATGCAAGAAGATATTACAAAAATTGGAGATTGCAAGTTCTAAACTTGAGGTGGTGAAGGTAAGCTACCAAGGACAAAAATGTGTTGCAATATATTTGGCTCAACGGCTTGCAGATTTTCAAGAGTACAGAGAAAAAGCCAGAGCCTACGAGGAGGAATGATGGGTATTTGTGGCCTGGTATGTCAAGGCAAATCAAATGTTTCCGGAACTACCCTACCCATAGGAGGTGCTAACTCCATCAAACATTGGAACATTAGCATGGATAGCACAGGATCCCTAGACTGAAGAGGAGAAACTCTAGGCCATACTTTAACACCATTAAGCCTCAAGGCTTGGAGCAAAAGACAAGGGGAAAGAACCTATGGAGGAGCCACTGCCATCAGTAACTACATGAGTTTCACCAATTTTGTAGTTGTAGCACATTCTTTATGTTATGTCTCAATCTTGTCTTGATTCCACACTGTGGCATAAACCCATTTTCACCATCCAATAATCTCATACCTATCCACTTTGTAATTAATGGAGCTTGTTCTCATTGTAACTCGAGGACTAATTTTCACTCAGTTGTGGGGGTATGATGAGTCGCAATTTTGTTCACTGCAATATCGTGTACGTGATATCGCAACTTGTCTCCTCATCTATAAATAAGAGGTAGATAGTTCTGATAGACATTTTTTTAGTTCTTAGTTTTAGTGTTAAGTTTTATGTAGTTGTTCTCTCAACCCTTTTCCTCCTCATGTATGCCTGTAGTGTGGTGATTGTAATTGTATGACATCCTTTATTTGAGTGTGACATACTTGGACATGCACATGACCAGCAATAAAGATCAAGATTACTTCATCATTGCAAAATTCACTTAGTTTAATTAATTATTTATTTAATTATTATTTACTACTTTCCTAGTTAATCTCTTCTCACCCTTAAACTCCTGTTAACACGGAATGAGTACGACTTGATTACGAGCATTTAAGTGTGACTACTTGGTATCCTAGTAGCATACCTAGGATTTGCGCTTGGTAATCCCAGTGGTAGTCGTGCATGAAGTCCAAGATGTGTACGGATAATCAAGGAATGGATGCTCATCGCACTTAGGCTAGCTAGATTCTCTCTCACCCTTTCTCTCTTAGCTTAGTAAATATTACTTTCCATTGTCCTCAGGAGTAGCATTAGCATAGAAACACATGATACAACTTGCTCTGGACTAAACCATACATGAAAAAGCTAATACTAGTCCAGCTGGGAAGATAGTGAATTGCGATCTAAAGCTAACTATTTAGATGCCACAACTAGTCCGTCTACAGAGTTCGACCAGATCGCGTGTGTAATGCTTATATTGGTATGGTTGAGTGTAGGGGTACCTCGCCACTCATCAAATGATATGATAAAACTTTAGATAAAAATAGAATATATATTAACATATATTGTTTCAATATGAATTCTTATGACTTACTTCTAGGAACAGATAATTTAGGTACACTAAAACTGTATACGGTAAGTAGAGATTATTTTCTTCTTAGAAATCATAAATTTCATAGAAATAATACTTATAGAGAAAGATTTTAAACTTTTCAATAAAACAAGCCAAATTCTAAGCCTTGGGTTATAAATAGTGTTGAAATGAATCAAGATGCATTTGACCACATACAAACTAAACTCATGACATTGGCAAATGATGATCCAATAGTGTTTAGACACAAGAAAGAACATTGGTGTAGAATAGAGCTCAGAGAAGACATAAAGCTCAAAGCTAAGGCACATCACATAGGCATGCCTTCTTCTTTGAAGAAGGAATGTGATAATGAAATACAGGTACTACTACAAAAATAACTAATAGAACCTAGTACTAGCATGTTTGCCTATGTAGCATTTTATGTCAATAAACTAGTCAAACAAGTGCATGGGAAAAAAAGGTTAGTTTTCAATTACAAACCTCTCAATGAACTCATAAAAGTACTACAACATCCTATATCTAGTAAGGATGACTTGTTTTAAAGATTACTCCATACTCATGTCTATTCCAAATTTAATTTAAAATTTGGTTTTTGGCAAGTACAAGTAGAGAAACAAGATGGAAAATTGCTTTTACTATTTTAGGCAAGATGTATCAATGGACTGTTCTACCTTTCAGTATTAAAATAGCTCAATCTATTTTCCAGAAAATAATGGACACAATATTTGGGAAATATCCATTTATTATGGTATATATTGATGATATATTAATTATGAGTAAAACCCCACAGCAGCACTTAGAACACTTGAGTATGTTCTATGATATTATTGATAAAAATATCTTAATACTATCCCTAACAATGATGCTCATTGCTAAAGATACTATAAAATTCCTAGGATCAGAGATATCCCAAGGATTGATTTCTTAACAACATCATATCTTAGAATCCATTAGCAAATTCCCCAATTAATTAAGGGATAAAACATAGTTGTAGAGATTCTTACGATGCATTAATTATGTATCTAGGTTTTATGAACATTTGGCTAAAGACAGAAAATTATTCAATGAACAACTTAGCCAAAATCCACCACCATGGGCTCAACACCCCTCAGATATAGTCATGAGCATTAAAAAAAATGTAGATAGTTACCTAAGCTACAACTTCCCACTGATGGAATACTCATCTTAAAAATTGATGCATCTTCTAAATTCTAGGAAGCCACCTTAAAAGAGGAGAGAGATAAAGTAATCAAGATATGTAGGTATGCATCTGGCAAGTTTTCTAGTGCACAACAAAACTACCATAGTATGCATAAAGAGTTACTTGCCATAGTAAAAGGAGTGGAAAAATATAGATTATTTTTACAAAATACCCATCTTATTATTAGAAGTGATCTAAAGCATGAAGCATAGAGCCCTTGTCAGCCAATGAACATGTTACTATGCCATAACCATGATATCAAAATATTTGGAATTCTTCATTATCCTGTTTGAAAATTCCCTAATAACCAATGTATCCATTACCTCATTCTAGATTAGCATCATTTCATTTTGACCATACTTCACTATTACGAGAACTCCTTAGTAGGATTTGACAACTACAAAATTAAATGGAGAGAGAGAGGCATTGGTGATAAGCCTCTAGTAGTATTTTGCATTCTTTGATGATGTGTTTCAAGTTAATCCTTAAAACATCAACAAAGAGGAGCAAATGAAACACACTTGAAAGAAAATTTCAATTGAAACTAGAGAAGCTAGTAGCCATATTTTGATTGTAACTTTGATTGCATTCAAGAGCAAGGATAAATGCCTTGATTTCCCTTCAAAGATGTTACCTTGTGACCTTGTTTTGATAAAATCCTATGGTATTTTTAAACATGTAAAATGCAATTGATGGTTCACATTGTTAAAAAAGTTGTGAATTTCATTACACTAGTGTAATTAAGCTAAAAAGTTAAAAATGCTACCAGTTATTGTACAAAATCTTAAAAACGCTGGTGATACAAAAGCTGCAGTTTTGGACCATAAAAGTGAACAAAAATGCCATGTAACTACCCAGGAAAATTCTTGAATCCTAATTAATAGAGTGATAACAAATTGTGGCCTATTTAAATGAGAATCTACATCATTTTAGGGGTTTTTTTTGGTAATAAAATGTTTTGCAATAGAACCCTTTTTAAGAGCAAAAACCTCTTTTGGAAAGAAGACCCTTTTTTGGAAAGTAAGCATAGAAAGACTTTTGCAGCCTTTTGTAGGCTTCATCCAATGCTGATAATGGAGAAAAAAGAGGACTTATTGCAGTATTTATTTTAAGAGTGGATCGATTGAGATAGATGCATGTAAGATAGTTGTAGAACATACCCTGCTTACCTACACTAGATCCTAAACAATAGTTTGAAAGATATCTCTAAAAATATTTGTACTCTCAGGTTTCTAAAAGCTAGTTGATTTGTACTCTCTAAACCTTTGTTTTATAATATTTTACAAAAGTCACTACAACATTTGTAGTTATTTTTTATCATATTTTTTGCATATTTCTTGCAACATCTCTTAGTTTTATTCTCAGATCCAACATTGGATCATGTATTCACACATTTTCATTCATTCTTGTATATTTCACTCAATAAAAAAAATTTTCAAGTCCTTAGGTGATCAACAAGACTACCTAAGGTACCTTAGACCCTTTCTGAGACCTGTGGATTCATAGGTAAAATTATTCCACATGGATTCTTTTGATTTTTAGCATTAGTTTTTTTGTTGTTATAGTAGTCTTGAGGTTGAGAAGGAGTTCCACTTGGATAGTACTATTGGTTATGGGAATTTGTATAATTGCCTTGTGAATAAGGTAATTTTCTAGGCATTTACTTTTCCATAAACCTAGAATTCAAAATGAAAGAACCAGACTCTTGTAAATGTAACACAACCAAGAAATAGCCCCAAGGATGATCATCGTAGTAGATGTCACATCATTTTTCCTCTAAATTTGAATCTACAATCTCTCCTACTATAGTTACTTTCCCTTTTTGCTAATAAGTATCCTTGCCTTTTTTCTTATTCTTTTTCCTTTTCTTTCCTGATCATTTGATCCTCTTGCTTTCACTTCTCCTCTATGATCCCTACGTTGAACCATACGAATACGAGCATCCACGCATGATCCGGTCGAATTCCAAGGACTAAGTGCTTATGTGCCTTTGTGGAATAAGGATGGGTTGATCAATCGTTGTCTTCCCAAGCTTACTTGTATAGCATGATTGTATGGTTAAGTAAACTTGAGGTACATGATTTTTATAGTTTTTATGTTTTTATGTCCTAGTGCTACAAAGTGAGGAGAGATATAACTAAGTAACTAATTTTAATTTAACTACTCAACTATGTTTTAACTAGTCCTAACACCAACATCTGTTCTCACTTGTTGTACACATCCTGAACCAATGCAACACTACTGGGATTACCAAACACTAATCGTTACTGGGTTACCAAGTGTTACATGCATGCTCAAAGGGATCGTATTGAGTGTGCTTACTTAGGAGAGTTGCAAGGTGAGAGAGAGAACATTAATTAACTAAGGAAATCATTAAGTAACAGTAATTAGCATTAATTAATCTATTCTAAATGTTGCAAGGTTTATCACAAAGTTTATCTTTATTGCCATACACAAGGTGTGCTGAGGTACACAATGCTTGAATAAAGATCTGTTCACTTTATGACTCCTACTATGGGCACTTAGAAATAATTTTATCTCTGGAAAGGGAAAAAGGAAAGAGTTTGGGTAAGGGACTAATACTAACTATGCAAACCAAGTGTGCCCATCTCTTATTTATAGGCAACGAGGCAGGCCTCGATATTTCATACGTGATATCACTTGGAAGGCTCCGATATCATGTACCCAATATTTTATGGTTAAGGTGACTAAGTAGAACTCATTCTAGATCTGGACTCAAACCAACCACTTTCAGTGACCTTGCATCAATACACTTGACCAATCCATCCCCTTGAAGCAACAAGAATGCTTCCCCAAAGAGTCACCACCATTCCAAGGAGAGCGAGATGGAGAAGCAGGAAGTGAAAAAGGGCCTTAGTTAGAGGGAACCTTTGGGCATGGGTAACATGTCTTTCCAGTGCCATAACTAGTGTTTGTAGCCTAGATTTCTTTATTATGTCAAAGAGGTGTGTTTTGAATTCTCATGTTTTTTTACATGAGAACCACACCATGTAAATAATTATTTGATTTATTTGACTTCCTGATGTTTGGTCATCGGTAGAATGGCTGAGAACCCATGAAAAACATCCAAGTACCCAAGAGAATAGCTAGCACACGTGCATCGAATCCCATTGAAGTCACACCCTTTTCAACCATTTAATCCTTCCTCAGTTTGAAGAATACAAAGCCACCAATTCATTAATAAGTTTATTTAGAAAAAGGGACAGTATAGTTCCAAAACCAAGGGCGACCATAGAGTTGAGCAGAGGAATGGATAGTGTGGACTCATTGCCTGTTTTATCAAAAGAACCATATCATAGTATCAACATTGCAAATCAAAGGTAAAAACTAAGCATTAATAATCAACATCATTATAGTACAATCCACCATGGTAAGCACTTATTGTATGATGAATGAAAGTAAATCAAACAAAGAAATAGGAAAAAATGTGAACTATGGTGTAAAAAAAAAATTTGAAAACAAATGTATAAAATGAAAATACAAAAAAAAGCTGAGGGATTAGAATGATTAGCATTAGTGGCTATCTCCCCCATGATTGAGTTGGAAGGAGGAGATTCGAAATAACAAGTAGGGTTGTCCACCAATAGAGGTAGTATTGGTACTGGTTGTTCTAAGCTCATGGAAAGATTTGGTTTGTTGGATGTTAACCAATAATATCTTATCCAAGCTCTTAGGTTTGTAAATCATCATGGTCCCTGAAGGAAAAGTTGCATAAATAATATAAGGTCCTTCCCATAGTATTTGAAATTTAGTGCATTGTGGCACGTGTGTGGGATTCCAGTACAGAACCTTATGTCCTCATTGATATTTAACTTTCCTAATTTTTAGATCATGACATCATTTATTGAAGGCCTTGTGTAATTCGTTAGATGACAGGGCGGCTGATTGGTTCTCATCTAGCAAGTTAAGGATCATTAACCATTTTTTTATGCTAGTTCAAGGTCAAGGTTGAGATCACACACCATAGATAGTGTATGAAGTTCTACTTGAATGGGAAGTATTGAAAGTTTCCCGTACACTAACTCATAGGGAGAGTAGCCTATAGGGAGTTTCCATGTAGAGCGGTATGCCCAAAGAGCATCGTTCAGTTTGGTGCTCCAATCTCTCCTATACTTGCTAATAGTTCTTGTTAATATTTTCATAATCTCCCTATTGGTGACCTCAGCTTGATCGTTCGCTTGCGGGTGGTATGGAGTAGTCAGTTTATGTTCAACCCCTAAGTGTTGCATTAGCTTCTGAAAAGTTGCACCTATAAAATGTGTGCCATTGTCAGAAATAAGAGCACAACACATGAAAAACCTATTTATGATTTTTTTTTGAACAAATCATGCAACTGTAGATGATGTACAATCCTTAACAATAGCTACTTCTACCCATTTTGTAAAGTAGTTAACAACAACAATGATGTAAGCTTTTTCATTAGACATTGGTGTAATAGGCCCCATAAAATCAATTTCCCAAATATTGAAGGGTTCTAAAGGTTGAATTCATTGTTTCAGACCCTCCATTCTAGCAAACATTCCCCCATCATGTTGACATCACTCACAAGATTGGACGAAATGATGGGAATCTTGAAACAATGTAGGCCAATAATATCCTACAAGTAGGATTTTAATGGGTATTCGTCTCTTGGCATAATGACCCCCACAAGGACCCTCATGAGAATCTTGGAGAACTTCAGTTGATTTATATTGGGAATGCACCATCAAACTAAGCCATTGGGACATACTTTATAAAGTTGCCCATTGATCTCCATCAAATACTTGGCTCGGTGAAGGAACAGTTGTTTCTTTTTAGCGTCCAACTCTTGTGGTGTTTGTTGTGTAAGGATATAGGTGAGAATACTACTATAATAGTTTTTTTTCATGGTCAATTAATTAGTTATTACATCTGAAAAGAGAAGTTCATCAGGGAAGTGATCAAAAATTGGATACTCATCCTCTTTGTTGTCCCATCGCAATCGAGATAAATGATCAACAACTATGTTCTTGGTGCCTTTTTGATCAATCATTGTAAGAAAAAACTCTTGTGAGATTATAAGCCATCATATGATGTGAGGGCTCACCATTGGTTTATTCATTAGGAACCTTATTTCACTATGATATGTATGCACAAATACCTTATAGCCTAAGACATAGTGCTTAAATGTTTCTAGTGCAAACACTATACCCATTAATTTTTTCTCTATTGTGGTGTAGTTAAGTTGTGTACTAGCAATACTCCTACTTGTACAATGGATGTAATAAGGACATTTTGGTCATCTAATTGTGTAAGTAAAGCTCCTAAAGCATAGTTGGATGCATCAGTCATTATGTGGAATGGTCTAGACCAGTCAAAAGCTTGTAGAATGGATGTTTCTGTGAGCTTAAATTTTAAAGTTTGGAAAGCTAGTTAGCATTCCCTGGTCCATTCGAAAGGTATGTCCTTTTTTGTTAGTTCAACCAATGGTTTTGAAAGCTTTGAAAAGTTCTCAATAAACTTCTAGAGTAGCTACTGTGTCCAAGGAATGACTAGATATCTTTTATAGTTTTAGGTTACCGAGTGATTCTTTGGATAAATTTGATCTTTTTGGGGTCTACCTCTATCCCTGTTTGCGAAATATTATGCCCTAATATGACTCCTTCTTGAACAATTAAATGGATTTTTTGCCAGTTGAGCCTTAAATTGGTTTCTACACATTGCTTTAGTACTTGCTCTAACTGGTCCAAGGCTTGATCAAAGTTCACTCCGTAAGTGGAGAAGTCATCCATGAAGACTTCCACACCATTTCCTATCTGCTACTGGAATATGCTTAGAACTAATCATTGAAACATTGTAGGGGCATTTTACAAGCCAAACAACATCTATTTGTATGTAAATGTTCCCAAAGGGCTTGTGAATGTAGTCTTGGCTTAGTCTTCTGGGGCTATTTGTATTTGGTTGTATCCACTATACCCATATAGAAAACTATAGTAGTGATGCCCTACAATGGTGTCTAAGACTTGGTTGATGAATGGCAATGGAAAGAGGTCTTTGAATGTTTCCATATTCAGTAGCCTAAAATCTATGCACACCCTCCATTTACCTCCCTTTTTGGGAACAATAACTAAGGGACTAACCCATTCACTATCAGCAATGGGGTATATGAACCTAACTTTTAGAAGTTGTTCAATTTCTTCCTTGACCACTTGCTTAAGCTTTGGGTTAAGTCTCCTCTATGGTTGTCATCGAGGCTTCATGGAGGGGTTGGTGTAAATTCTGTGTTGGCATATCCTAGGATCTATTCCGATTAATTTGAGATGTGACCAAGCGAAGCTTTCAACCATTTTTTTATTACCTTCAGTAGTCTCTCTTTATATTGAGGAGCGAGATTCATGTTAATAATTATCGATTTTCCATTCTTGAAAAATGTGTACTCCATACCAATGGGTAATGATTTTAACTCAAGGGGCTCTTGCTTAAACTTATCAAGGATTTCCAACTTCCCCCAGTTAATATTTTTAATGTTAAGACTTAGAAGTTGGTGATGGACTTGCTTTGATGTGTCTATGCTATCGATGTAAGCACAAGTCAAACCCTCAATTGATTCCATGCATATAGTTGAATTGCTCTCTTGATCAGCTATCAACCATTGGATGCCCTCTTGTCTTGTGGATGTTGCATATAGGCATCTTTGTAAATTAGTCACTTGTGCACACTGATTGCATGTAGGCAATGTTAAACGTTGTATAAACCATGACTTTTGCATGCAATTACACCCTATGTTACTGTATGTGATGCATGGATCAATCTTTCCAAATGTATTTTCCTTTGATATTTCTAGGAAAAGATCCTGGATTCCTAGGTGCATGCCAATTGTGCTTAGCCATACTCTTCCCATTATGATTAGGAAGTTCGCCTTATCGTTGTTCACTTGAATCACTAGGAAGTTAGCTGGATACGACCACCCACAAATAGTAGTAATAATGTCCTCCACTAGCCCTAATGGGATAGTGGTGGATTGTTTGGCTAACTCTAAATTAATGTTACTCTTTTTTAGTGGAGGCAGGTTCCAAGATTTGTACATTTCTTAAGAGATTAGGTTGACATCGGAACCTAAATCAAAAAGAGCCTTGCACGGTTCATTCCCAACAATTTGTAAATACATAAGAGGACTTCTAGGATTATAAAATTTCCTAGGAAGATGACCGACCTTAATCCAATTGGTGACGACATGAGTCAACATGATCGTATGCGTTGGGTGTGATGTTTGGCCTGAAGGGAGTTCTGAATTGGTAATGAGGCATCTAAAGGATTAGTTTCTTATGGTTGCAAGGGCTTAGTTGGATTTTTGGTTTTGAAAAAAGGTCTTTTCTTCATGTGGTTGTTAGGACCAATAGTAGATTGAGAGTTAACAACCCTTGTAGCATTACGTTGTTGTGGTTGGGTAGGGAGTTCCCTTGCATAGTTGGAGCAGGTGGTAATGGAGATATGGGTGGAAGAGGTGTAGCTAGATGAGAAGGATATGAAACATCAACCCTAGGAGAAGGAGTCCTATAGTACTCATGGGCTTGGTAGTGAGGTTGAGGGGTGATGTGACCAATAGAGTCACGTGGAGAGATTGGCTATTGCATGTAATATCCATATGGGTCAGGTTGCCGGTAAGGATACTATTGCCATGGTGGTGGCATTCCCCATGATTGTGGGTGCTGCCATTGTTGATACTACTCAGTTGGTTGTGGTGGAGTTCCACTTGGATAATATGTTAAGGGTTGGTGGAACTGTCTTGGATTACCTTAGGGATAAGGTAACCTTCGGGGTGTTTACCTTTTGTTCAATTGTGGGTTGAGTGCATACACCCCAAACTCCTATATATGTGAGATTACAGGGCAACGTCCCTTAGGATGGTTGTATTGGCATATCTCACATCCACTATCAGTGTTTGTATTTGAATCCACAACCTCTTCAATGATGGCAACTTTGCCCTTACTCTTGTTACGTGCATGTTCAGTTTCTCTCTTTTTTATCTTTTTGCAGTCACTACCTTGCTCCTTAGACTTTACTATTTTGAGAACAGTTTGAAATCTATTATCTAGGGAGTTCCACATTTGGTCTACCTTTGCCGATACTTCCAATGCCAACTTTTGAATAGGAAAATTTTTCCTATTCACCATCTCTTTGAGTAGTGACTCTTCTTCATCCTTACAAAATCTTACTCCCTTCTTTTGGAGGGAAGGATCTCTATTATATTCCTCTACACTGTCTCTTTTCCATAACTCACCTTCCTCTTTAGCAACTTTCTCCAATAATCTTTGTACTTGATGGATCCTAAGCTCGGATAGTCTTCCTTGGGAATAAGTCCCAAGGGTTCTTCGTGTTTCATGCGTAATCCCATCTACGAGATGGCATAGTTGATCCCTCTACAAATAACCATGGTCAGGACAATGATGTAATAGTGCATAATATTGGCCCATGGTAGCATCCAAGGGTTCATCTCCTCCTTGTTTCTAGCCTTGGATTTGCTTTCACAAGTTGGACACTCAGGAGTATGTTTGGTACTTATCGTTGAACAATTCTAACATGGTACTCCACCTGAAAATGGATTTCAGTTCTAAGGACTGGTACTAGCTTTCCAATTCTTTAATTAGTGTCTATGGAAACAACATTAATTTTTGCCATTCATTTTCTATGTTTTGTAAACCACACACATCATGAAATGCTTGTAGATGATTTTGAGGATCAACATTGTATCCCCCTTCGAATCATGGGATATTTTTCATGTTTAATTTATTGATCCTACTATCCTTTTGGTGTCTTGTTAGGATCCTAATAGCCTCAGTTATGTCTAACATGCTTTAAGTAGCAAGTAGGGGTTCATCGTGATCGTCTCGTCTATGGTGTCTATGATGCCTATGTTGTTCCCTACTCTCCCTTCTTTCACAGTGTGTTTCTCTAGAGTGTCCTTGTCCCTATTCTTGACTATTTTGTCTATGACTCCCATTTCACCTACCCTTATCCTCATGGTCTTTTTCTTTGTGACTGCATCCAGATCCTAAAGGAGAGGGTGAAGGAGATGATGAAGGTGAAGAAGAAGGAGGACTGTCACCATGTTGGTGCCTACTTCCTTCTCTTCGGTGGTCATGGCCTCGATTGTGGTTACGATCGGAATTTCCATCTTTGTCATGTGTTTGTGTTCCTTTTTCAGACCCTTTATGTTTGTCAGTACCAGAATCTGGGTTATGGATAGTTGAGTACAAATTTTGATACACAACACCTGGACTGAAGTCAATGGGAGGAACATCATTATGTGGGTGACTACCTAAGGTAGGTTCACCACCCTTATTTTTGCTTAGGACATGTGGGACATTCTGCGATAAATTTCCCTTTAGGGATTCATGATGTCTCTCCTATTGTAAATCCCTTTAATGTTATGCCTTTGTGGATCGATACTCTCTCGAGTCATGATCATGCACAATGTACTCTACCTGTAAGTTTTTCATACCAATTCATGTGAGATCACGAAGAAGCATGCCCAAGACTGAGTGATTGGGAGGTAACACTATGTTACCTTCTAAATCTTGCCAATGTAGTTGTTCATTCTGGTGGAGGATAAAGGTAAAGTTTGGTATATACTCATCGGGATGAACATATGCCACGTGAAACTATTGAGGGATTGGCAGATTATCCTGTGTACTACACCTTCGATTGTTCCCTATAACAGACCTAGGCGGAGAAACACTTTCGTATGAAGAAGGAGACATGATTGTCTATTCAGTGTGCAATGTATTATATATTATTATATTTTTGTTCTTGTAACCAACCCTAAGGGTTTGTTCCAACAATGAGAAAGATTTCCTAAGTTCTAATTAGCACACAAACAACAAAGTCCTCAGCAATGGCCCCAATGATGAGCGACGAGGTATCCCTATGCTCAACCATACAAATATGAAAATCCACGCATGAT
>MNCI01015288.1:335274-350366 GCA_015680685.1 Gnetum montanum
ACATTAATTAATCTATTATGAATGTTGCAAGGTTTATCACAAAGTTTGTCCTTATTGCCATACACAAGGTGTGCTCAGGTACACAATGCTTGAATAAAGATCTGTTCACTTTATGACTCCTACTGCAGGCACTTAGAAATAATTCTATCTCTGGAAAGGGAAAAAGAAAAGATTTTGGGTAAGGGAATAAGACTAACTATGCAAACCAAGTGTGCCCACCTCTTATTTATAGGCAACTAGGTAGGCCCCAATATTGTGTATGCGATATTGCTTGGAAGGCTCCAATATCACGTACCTGATATCACAGATGCGATATCGTGTACCCGATATCACGGACATGATATCATGGCTCATCATTTGCCCTTACTTTAATTTCAATAACAGACTTTTGTATTAGAAAGGTTTTTTGTGAAATTAAGGTTTTATGTGAAATTAAGGTTTTATGTGAAATTATCTTATTAAAGCTATCTCTTCTTTCTAATTACAAATATTAACCTTCCTCCTATGAAGGATTGCATCCTAGTTATATTTCTCTATGTTGTTCATTTTGCACAACTCTCCTTATTCTTTAATTAGCTTTTTCATGATGGATTATTAGTCCTATCTGAAGAAATATTATTAGTTAATAAAATGTATGTGACTTCAAATATTAATATGTTCTAAAAGATAAATTATTAATGCTTTCACCATGATCATTTGTAATATAAATATTCTAGATCACTAGCATCATCCCCAAAAACAACACCAATGATGAGCGGTGAGTGTTCTTGATGTCCAACCATATGAATCATAAGCATTCAAGTGTAATCCAATTTGATTCCATAGATGGAACTAGTATGGAATCTAGATTATTAAGTGTTGATTGTAGGTCAATGTCTTCTGACTTGGACTAGTGGTAGCTTTATCATGTATGGTTCAATCCAAAGTAAGACATAATTATTGATTTTTTGTGGTTATGGATAAGCTATATGAAAATATGAAAATTAATTTTTTAAGTAATTTACTAATAATAATAAGAGAAATCCTAGACTATTCTAAGGATGATGAATATCTAGTCCTAGCTTGCCATACATGTCTTAAACTTATGTACTCACTACTAGAATTACTAAGTGTTATTCTAACTAGGTGAACCAAGCAGTAATGCTACTAGGATTACTAAGTGGATATGTGTTTACACTGAAAAATGGTCATGCTTATTCTACTAATTGATTCACGTGCATGTAAAAGTAAATATTAACCAAGTAAATAGATAATAAATTACATTAAAAATAAATCTATTTTAATTCAAAGTGCTGCAATGAATATGAATTGATATCGATATTATTACAAGTCATTGAATGTATCCAAGTAAAATGCCACTTAAACAAGACACCATACAATAGACTTAAATCCATGTTGTGAGTACTTACTGATTGTTTGCTAAGATTATAGAAAAAAACTATAAGACTTTATCCATACTATTGACCAAATGATGCCAAATATGCACTAGATGCTCACCTATTTATAGGCAAATAAAAATACTACATCAATGCATATGCATTAATGCATTTGGATGCACTAACAAGGATAGCATCTATGATATAGTAGATGTGATGTAGCATTTATGATGTATTAGCTAACTAAGATGTGTTGATGTAGATGTAATGTAGCGACTATGATATCATAGTTGACTAATATAACTTTAAAAATGATGCTTCATCACTAGTTAATGCCTTACATGATTTTCAAATAGCATCTTTAAAAGAGATGTTTTTATGATCTAGTAAGTTGGTATATTCCTTATGAAAGCCAATGTGATATCTTGGCTCACATGCACCATAGCATGTATGGTGAGGTGGGCACTATGTTAGAAAGAGGATGATGATGAAACTATTGCTCATGGGCTATTTTTGGCCCATCATGTTTTATTATGCTCAATATTTCATGCATTTCTATGATAAGTGCCAATGTTAGGAAGGTATGTTCTTGTGTATGGAGGGACCACAATAGTGGATTCAACCACTAGATCCCTTTGATATATGAGGGATTAACTTCATTGGTCCCAATAAGCCTAAATGGTATGAGGGCATTCTCACCTATCTTCTCACTTAGGAGGTGCCACAAGGGTTGGACCACTAGAAGAAACAACAGTTTCTTCACTAGGTGAAACGCTTCATGGAGATCAATGGACACCTCTACAAGGTGTGTGCCGATGACTTGGTTCATTGGTGTGTCCCTAATGTTGATCAACTATGCATTCTTGAAGATGCTCATGAAGGTCCTTGTGGGGGCCACTATGCTAGGAGATGCATGGCCATTAAATTCCTAATGGCAGGGTACTATTGGCCAATAACTTTCAGGGATGCCCATCAATATGTCCACTCTTGTGAATGTTACCAACAAGATGGTGGAATGACTTGGTTGAATGAAGGGATGTCAACAATGGATTCAACCACTAGAATTCTTCAACATCTGGGGCATTGATTTCATGGATTCCATCACACCTATTTCAAATGGAAAGGCATACATCATAGTTGTTGTTAAGTATTATACAAAATGGGCAAAAGTAGCAGTTGTCAGTGACCGTACATCTTCTATTACTACTCGGTTTGTATAATAAAATGTTATAAATAGGTTTAGTATGCCACATGCATTAATTTCTGATAATGGAACTTGCTTTACAAGCACTACCTTTTGGAAGCTCATGCAACGCTTGGGGGTTAAACATAAACTCATAACACCCTACCACCCCTAAGCCAATGGTCAAGATAAGGTTACCAATAGGGAAATCACAAGGATTCTAACAAGAACTATAAGAAAACATAGGAAAGATTGAAACATGAAACTCAATGATGCCTTTTGGGCCTACCACTCAACATGGAAACTTACTATATGCTATTCTTCCTACGAGCTTGTGTATGAAAAATTACCAACACTTCCTATTCAATTCAAGCTCCATACACTTTCAATAGCCTGTGACCTCGACCTTGACCTAAGTCTAGCACAAAAAGAAAGAATGATGAATCTCAACTTGCTAGACAAAAATTGATTGGTGGTCCTATCATCTAACAAGTTGCACAAGGCATACAACAAAAAGCACCATGACCTTAAAATCAGAAAAGTTAAACTTCAACTAGGAGATAAGGTTTTCTATTGGAACTCCACACACATACCTCAATGAACTAAGTTTCAAATGTTGTGGGAAGGACCTTATATAATTTATGAAACTTTTCCTTCTGGGGCCATGATGATCTACAAACTTGAGAGCTTAGACAAGAAATAGCTAGTCAACATACAACAAATCAAAACTTTTCATAAGCATAAGCTAGCTAATACAACACATGCCTCATTAGATGGACAACCACACTCACTATTTCAAATATTCTCCTTTCAAATTAGTCATGGGGGAGATGGTCATCCATGTTAACTATATAAGTGGCTCCTTAGTTTTTCACCCTTTTTGTTTTACACATTCTTTACTTTATCTCTTCTTGTTTTCATGTTCTTAATCTTTTTTGATTTTTGTTTTACAAAATCGTTAGTACATTTGCTATTTCTTGAATATTTTACACTTTATTTTATATTTTATTCTATTTTATTTTGATGTGATTTTCTAACTTTTGTTAATAAGTTCTAGGCGCAGTGGTAATTCATTGCTTGATGGTGGTATGTACTATTTTGTTATTTGATTGTTGATGTCTAGATTCTAGTTTTGAATTTTGTTACTGATGATGAAGACATGGTTTCTTTTTATACAATAGGTAGTGAGTCCACAACATCCACCCATTCACAAACTCTATGGTTTTCCTTATTCTAGAAATATGCAATCCCCTTTTTCATTAATAAATCTATAATAAATTTGTGACTTTAGTAGTTTTTGAAATTGGAAAGAATTCAAAGGATTGAACAAGGTGTGACTTCAAGGGGGTTTAGTATTCTTTGTGCCTTTCTACTTGCTTGGGTGCATGTGTGTTTTCATGGATTTCTTACCATTTTGTGTCAACCAATAAAAGAAAGTTGAATAAGTCTTTTCATGGTGTGGTTTCCATTTTAAAAAATAACAATGAAAATTCAAAGGACATCCCTTAGACACAATGAATGAATAAGTCTTTGCATGGTGTGATTCCCATTTCAAAAAAAAATGATGGAAATTTAAAGCACACCCCTTAGAAAAAATAAACACGCTACGAGCACTGGTTATGGGAGTAGAAAGACATGTTACCCATGCTTGAAGGTCCCATCTAACTAAGGCCTTTTCTCACTTTCTAATTCTCTTTTCTTCTCTAACAAGGAATGGTGGTTGTTCTGTGGAAGCAATCTTGTGTCTTAGGGAGGTGGACTAGTCTTAGAATGGTGATGAGAAGTCACTGAACATGGTTGGTTTTGGTCTAGAATAAGGACAAATATTATCAAGTTATTTAACCATAAAATTCACAAGGGACTTCATGTGACCTTAATCAGGAACTCCATTCCACTGTCTCTCATCCATCTATGCTTTCCATATTTCACCTCATTGTTAGTTTCTTGTTCTTGTTCAATGTCCTAGTTTGATGTGTCAAAATTCGTAGGTAGTTTCTTTAAGGTTTTTTGTACTTATCATTTCATAACCATTAATCATCCACAGGGCTCACAAACTCCTCGGTTTGAAGTTATGCAAGGGTAATAAAAGGTCTATGCCTACTTTGGGGAGGACCTACTTGCATATCTTTTGGTTGGGTTAGCTATGTTCTTTATCCTTAGACACTCTTATAATCAAATCCTTTTGTTTATCTCATCAATGAAATTCAATTGTGTGCATATTCCTAACATTTTTTAGTGAAACCTTTTATAATTACTATTGTAAATTATTAAACCCTTTTCAAGCATTTCCTTGCATTTGAACTTTTCAAATTTACTAGACCACTTATCCATGTTACCTATTTATCAAATTTCTTACTAACATTATTAACTGAATCCATTCATCACAATCACAACCTAGCCAACTGTAACCACTGATGAGACAAGGTACTTCAAACCTATATGTTACACATTGCATACTAATCCATGATTTTGTTATGATTGTAGTGGGAAGCATGGATGGAATGCATGAATTGAAAGTGGGATTGTCCTCAAAAAGGAAGTAGCAATAGTAGCACCATGGATAAGGACTCTTCATGATTGTTGAATCTTCTTCCTTACTATTTAGCTATCAGAGGAGTGGATGTCAGTTTTTTCTAGGGTGTTCTCTTCTCTTGTCATGAGGCATTCAATTTTGTAAAAGATTGTAATCCATACACTTGGGCACTTAGGAGTCAGTTTGTTCTATCTAAGTCAGTTTGTATGTTAGTTAATAATCCCATACCTTCCCAATATTTTGTAAGAAACTTGTTTCTCCTCTTCTTCACTTGAGGATGAGTTTTCATTCAATCATGGGGGTATGATGAATCATGTTTTGACTAGCTTGGATATTAGATATCCTATATCAAAGCCTTGATGTTAGGTACCTAATATTGGAGCCGAAGATGGAATGTCAAATATCTGATATCATAGGGTATATGCAGGCCTATAAATATAGCACTTGGGTTCACAATTGAGATAGTTTTTGAGTTATTTTTTCATCAGTTCTTATCATGGACAGTGTAGCTATTGTAGTTTGTTTTCTCTAGAGATAGAATATTTTTTGAGTGCCCACAGTAAGAGTTTGAGTGTGTATAGATCTTTGTTTGAACACTGATGTACTTGAGCACAATAGTGTGATGGGAATAAAAATGAACCCTTTTGATCATCCTTGCAGCACTGAGAATAGATTAATGTTTCTTTGATGCATTTAATATTCATGCACTTCACTTTAATGCACCTTAATTAAGCAATTAATTTCTAGTTGTTAATGAACACAAGCATGACCACCTTAAGCATACATGTATCACTTGGTAACCTAGAAACACTTAACGTTGGGTAACCTAGTAGTGATACATGCATTCATGATGTGTGTGGAGTGGGAACGGGTACTTGTGTTAGGCTAGCTAGGTAGTAGAATAATTAGATATTAAATTCCTCTATCTTCCATTCTTGTTGTAGATGATTAAACTTACAAAACATAAAATGATAAAAATCTTGTGCCTCAATTACAGTTAAACCATATCCTTGAACTTCACAAGTATAGTTGGAAAGACAATAAATGTTCTCAATGCCCATTTTACTTCCTAGAGAATTAGTGCATTGGAGAACTATAGGTTTGCAGAATTTGACTGGATGGTAAGTGAACGCCTTAGTGATTCGTATGGTTGGGCATAGTGATACCTTGCTGCTCATCAATAGGGGAATGCTGAAGCATCTAGTAAGATTTTGCATATCAATTACAAGCTCTAGATCTAGGAAGTATTTCTTATATCCTATGCTTATAGCCTATCATGTTTGCTTCAAGTTATTAGTCCTTTGCAATATACCCTTACCTTCCATATTATACTTTAAGGTTTCATGTTTAATTCCAAGCTCTTTAGGACAATTTTGGCTTCATTTGACTATCCTAGGATCATTTTGGGATGTATCCTTGGGTTCTATCTTATCCCAAAAGCAAAGTTGTAAAGTGTGATTATGAGGGTAATGCTGACTACCTTGCATCAGTAGAAGCCCTGCATCAATGCAAGGCACTGATGCACCCCTTACAAGATCTATATTATCTATCTCTGTTGGCAATGTAACTAGGATTAGCTTGAGTTGCATTAACATACTTCTATTAATGTCTAGGCACTCACAAATTCTCTTCATTCTCATGCAAACACTATATATACCTTAGATGAGTTTATCCATACGGGGATTGATACTTATTCATTTTTAGGAGCTTTTAGCATTTGGTTGAGTGAAGAACTCTTCATCCCTTGGGTACGTTAATTTCTTTATTTTATGTGTGTTATGAGGCATTGCTCTTACAAGTACAACTAGTCTCTATCAAAGTACTATCATGCTTAAATAATATAGAACTATTTGGTTGATGTAGAGTCTAGTATTTGCATAGTGAATAAAGCTTATGATTTTTCCTCATTTCTAATTTTGATGCCTTAAACATTAGAATACCATAAACATTATAAAAAATTAAAATCATAAATATATTTATTTGATCCTTATTTTCATAAGCTGTGTTAATTCAACCTTATCCAAAGAGATTATGACTATACGGCATGGTGTTGGGCCATCGAGGTTGTAAGTAAGAGCCAATATTATTGCATTTTGTACGTGGTGTTACACTTACCTCTTGAGGGATTGCAATACATATAAGTGTATATAAGCATTGCATTTACCCCTAAGAGAGATTGCGATGCATGTGTGTTTATTATTATTTTGTTCTTTATAATTATAAAATTAATAAAAAATCATAAAAATATAAAACCATAAATATTCTTTATATCTTTCCCATCATGGAAACATGGTTTTGAACTATATGTATTATAATATATTTTATATTTTTTGAATGAAACGACTTACATGAATATTCTTAGTAATCCACTCAACATCATATTCAAAGCTTATGACCAGATCACATTATAATTCAAATGAGATATACCTTTGGTCCAAAATGGGTGGAACTCTTATCAGTATGTAATGTGATATTGATTCTTATAGTTGATACATTAATTATGCTATTAAGTTCATATTACAAGGTTAGTAGGTAACAGTTACAAATTGGGAAGTAAGACATTAGACAAGTCCAATTGTCCTTTATTATATCTTTCTATTATGCATTATTTATTTTACACTTGGTTGCAGATATGACTAGTAGATCTATCAAAGATGAAATAACATCCTATAACATTTGATGTACCAAACAGGTCTATATTACACTCATCAAAGAGTTATTTGGATTACTTGTTAAACTAAAAAATGACACTTTTTGCTCTGTAATATTAAAGCTTATAATAATTCAAAAGATTGATTAATAGTTTAAAAATATCTTTTATCTTTTCCAAAATTACTTTGGATTATTGGAGATGATTTCAATATAGTTGAAATTCATTTAAATAAATTGATCTTCTTCCTCTCAATAATGTCTTCTTAAGAAAAAGAAGATTGGTGTAATTTTAAAGAAAAATATTTTTTTCTAATGTTAGCTTTTCATTTTCATATATATATATATATATGTGGCCATATATGTGAGATATATGTGAGATATGATATAGCCCATGGTATTATGCATATATATTACTCAAATTATAAATATATTTAAGCAAATAAGAATAGTATTAAATGATTTATCTCTGTTATTAGATGTGTATATTGCACACATAGAGAAAAATAGAATCAATACTTATATAGAGCAATAAAATAAGTCATGTTAGTAGAGTGAATAGATAATGATTAGTTAATATAGGTTAAAGAATAAAATTATTTGTAACAAACTATAAATAATAAGTTATGCGATATGCCAATAATGTAGATTTATGGTACACTATGATGATGTATACAAACTTGCATGATGTTATAGAATATAGATACTAACTAACATGTTAAACTTGCTAGAATACATCAAATATCTAACATTGCCTCTCAAGCTTAACATGGAGATTAATATCATTGCTTTACTATTTAAAACCAAAGTCATGACATTGATAAAATAAATGATAATATAAATGCCACATCATTACTAAACTTCACAATGCTACATGAACTAGAGATTCATAAGTACAGTTAATGATTATGAAGTAATGCTTGTAAAATGGAATTTTAATGATTAGAAAAATGCATTTCAAAATGAGCACCATATGGCCAAAAGAGCTACTAATTTGATCTTCAATTAGTAATGCCACTGCTAGATGGGATTATGAGAGGATTGGTAGATGAGCAAAACCCTATCTTCTTTAAGTGGTTGCACCCAAGTTTGAACTTAGATCTTTGACTTGAGAAAAATGTACCTTACCATCACTTCAAATGATAGTTAGATGGGTCCTAAAATGCAAGAAAAAATGACTAGAGTTATAAGGAGTGAGTATCTCTCTAAAAATATATTATAAATTAAGCAAATATAAAACCATAGAAAAGAAACACATTCTTGTTAATGAAAATTAAAAATTAAATACCTTCATTGTTTAATAGAAGAGGTTATAAGTATTTTAATATAAAAAAAATTAAGTGTCTTCAATCATCAATAAAAAAATATTCTATATCTTCATTTATAAGATTATTAAAAATATTTGATGATGATTCTTGGTGTGACTCTAGTGTAGAGTCCTTCATCATGGACTCTTCGAGAATCACAAGAGTTTTAGAAGATAGTGGTAGATCTTCTTTAGTTAATTATTTAACTTTAGTTTTAGTTGACATCTTTATATATTTTCTTAAACTTTATTATAATCAAGCCACAAAAATAGAGGCATGACAATGGTAAAAAGTTAAAAGATCATATTATTTGCCTACAACAAATTTTAATAATTCTTTATAGTGAGCCATAAAACTATCAATTACTACTTGTTCTTGTAGATGGCTCATCACAACTTCTACTTTTTTCCATTCTATTAAAAAGGTTTCTGATAACTTATTCTTTGAAGTAGTTAGATCCTTCAAATGGTTTCTTAAGAAGTCAATCTCTTCTTGTAGTTCAAAGATCTTATTTTTTATTATAAGCTTGTAATGTCAATTCCTCTAATCTACCTACAAGCTCCACCTTAGTGTTGGAACCCATGATATCCCGTTCTTGCTTCATTTCCATTAATTCTTAAGACTGTTTCTTTGCAAAATTTAGTGCACCTTCAATATCTCCTTTAAATTTGGCAAAATCCTAGTCATATTTCTTCTATTCTTAATGCACAATAGTTAAATATTTATTTAATGCCTCATTTTATATGAAAGTAGCATCAAAAACTCTTTTATTATTCCTGAACATATCATCGTAGGCTTCTGCTCTAAAATAATATCCCATCATGATGTAATCCACAAATAATTAGTTATACTGCAATCATTACTCATCATGATGGAGTTGATCTTAGAGAATCTTCTAAGATCCTTATTAACTATGCCTCTAATTACTAATGGAAAGTCATATGCATTCAAATTCTTACAATTTTTCCATACACCTTTATTATATAAGGATTTTTTCCACAATGCTCTTCTCCATAGAGGCCTCGAAGAAATTGACATGAATTTCTAATGCATAATCTTAATTTCAAAACTACAATGTTACATCACCAAATACACCATGAATGGAGTTAAGTAGTCTATTGTAAAATTCCACTACCTAGGTGTAGGCTAGAAAGGAATTTCTTGAATAATTAAATAAAATGTGAAAAAATAAAATACATTTATTAATAAAATCAAATGGATATTAAGAAATATAGTAGGAAAAGCAATAAGCATTCATAAAATAGGTATGCTAGAGCAAGAGAATTCACAAAAAAATGTAAAACATTGCCAAAATAGTGATAATAACCTCATGTGTTTTAAATCTAACTTGTGTACTAAGAAAAATAAGATGAATCCCTATTTTCCAAGCCAAAATTAATAATAATAGAAAACATAAATTACCATTGAGATATTGAAAATATAATTAAATTTCCAAAATGAAATTGATAAAAAATACCCAGAAGCATTAGAATCCAAAGACATTGGACTCTGACATTGCATAAAATATCAAATATAAACTACATTATAAAATAAAAAACCTAAATAAAGCATGAATAAAAACCAAAATAAGCAAAGTACAATACTAGTATAACATTCCAATACCACACATCTAGTAGAACATTATAGTATAAAATAAAACTTAAACTAGAAACATAATGTTAGATAAGTTCTTAATATATGAAACTAATTATCAATTACCTCTTCTATTTTCTCCTCATCTAAGCTAACATAATCATTTTAAAATCACATAAAACCAAGGGAAACTAGACCTAAGACTACGTAGGATAAACATACTAATAAAATACTCCCTTATGGATTTGGTTGGAGGCATCAAGTAGTTGGACAGTCATGCACATGAGTAGATGCAAGTTAAAGGTTAGTAAAAAAAAAAAAATACAAACATGCATAAACAAAAAAATATTCAAAAATAAGCAAACTAATGAATGCTCAAAAAGAAGAAAACTAATGAATATTCAAATATTGTTACAACTCCATCACCACCCATCAAATCTAACAAACGAATAAATTGTACTTAGCATGATATGATTCATACTATAAGTACCAGCTCACCACCATAAGATACTTCATGCTATGGTCATTACAAACAAATGATGCTTACAATAATATGATTCATGCTATAAGAGTCCAACTTATATAATATGTTTCATGCTATGGTTACCATAAAATAATATAAAAGATTAGCCAAACCAATTGTGAATCCAAATAACCCAATATCCAAATCCAAACATATAAAATGTTTTCTTAGGTGATGGGAAGAAAAATCTAATATGAAGTTCAAAGTAGATTAGTCTATAAATCATATATTATCAAATTGTTGATGAATCTAAACTCATATATTATCAAATGAATAATATTTAGAAGAATTTTTTCAAAGGATCCAACAACCAAAAATAGAAAGTTCAAAGCCGATGAACCAAGAAATGGGATCAAACTAACAAATCTAAAATGCTAGATAGAAGCAAGATTGAAGTATGAAATTAGAAGAGTATAATAAAATATTAAAAAAATATTCCCAAATAAGGAATCTAAGTCACTTATGGTTGTTTTGGAATCCTACAACTAATAAAGTATTAGTAGTAGTAGTTTTCTAATTTTTAAGCATTCTAGGAGTCCTAAAAGTAATGTTTTTAGCTATTTTCTCTATTTTTCATTGCCCAGAGGATGTGGATTAGTTTACAAAACTTGCTTCATCTTTATAGAAAAATCCAAAAATATAATAAAATATTTAAAAAGGGTGCCTCTTGATCTACATGAACATACAAAGCATTTTTACCTTCTATACGATTATCATTTGGAGTTATTTCAATGGTCAAAAACATGAAAAATAATTCAAAACCCTAGTTCTGAAGTTGAACTATTGACAAAACTTAGAAATAAAAAAAATTATAAAAAATGATCAAAACATTACCAAACTTGGTGAAAACATTGACTAACATCCTATGCATAAAATTAGATCTCATAAATAGCCAAAATTTTAAGAAATAATATTAAAATAATAAATCTAATAATTTAGACATATCAACAAATAATTGTTAAATAAATAAAATCAACTAAAAAATGCATACTAAATCAATTACCAAAATCCAAAGGAGAGAAATAGTAAATTTCCCTACTTAAAACTAATAGTGCTACAAAAAGGATCTTTGTGAAGCTTCAATCCTCCAAATTGGCTCCAAATCCTAGTGAAAATGATGGATCAATGATGGGATCTAAGAAAGATTTAAAACAAGGTCTAGAAATATGGCTGATCATAGATCTTAGATTGATAGTGCAAATATAGTTACCTATAGATCTAGATTTAAGTGGCTCCTCTCTAATCTAGAACACTCTCCCTTTTTTGCTCTATCTCCTAGATGTTGATAAGGTGAGGCAAAAGGTTATTCTCAAGGGAGGGTGATGACTCATCCAAAATTCCAGGGCTAGATTACTTTCGTTGTAGGAATGTCACCTTGTCTATGACTAACCCACAAGTTGTATCTATGAAGAAACGATTGAAAGTCAAAGAAATCATCAAGATAACAAATAATTAAATTCAATTCTAATCAAATTCCACACTTATGACTATCACTCATAAGATAAATAAAAAATTCTCCTAACTTCTAAATTAAGTTTAAGAATGAAATTTAATGATTAAATCATCCTTGAATTCATTAAATACAAAATGTGATCTTTAAGGATCACAAGGAATATATCATCCAATCTATGATTCTACTTTGTTGTCTTCATAGTGTAACAACCTTCATAGCCCACCAGTGGACTTCAATGGTTCATAGTTATCATAGGTTTAATTGGCCCCCTTGATAATTCTTTAGATAATATGGAATTGCTATAAATTAACGTGGGTTCTCTTGGGTATGCATTGTTCCCTATCTCTAAGGAGGTTCCTTTTATACTTGAAGGGCTCATAATTTAATTTTGGAGAAATGATTATGTGGACATATTGATTAACATTGTAGAAATTAATATGGATTAATAATATTGTTGGAACAACCTTTGCTTATCAATCTGCATAGCATCCATGATATCTTTCTGCTTCTTAACTTATTGATACATATTGCAACCATGGTTTGGATTGATATCTCCATTTTATTGAAGGTTCTAGATCACCTCAGCATAGATGATATTGATTCATAATATGATCACTATAGGTATCAATAAGATTTATGTTGATGTAAGCCAATTTTTGCATGAAAAATTGATACTTCATCCATCAAGGTCTATCAAAGTTTTCTATCTAAATCATATTTTATTAATCCTATTCACTGTCACTCTATCCTACAAAAATTAACTTCTAAAATGATTATTAGTGCATGATGAGACGCGACATGCACTGTGCCGCGATATCGCGACCGCCGCGATATCGTGTCTTTCCCTACGATATCGCGTATGCGATATCGCGGTCCGTCGCCATATCTATAAATAAGAGGCGGCACTCCCCTTATTTCCCAATCCTGGCTAGAAGTAGCGAAGCTCTAGCAGATTGATCACTCTAGAGTTAGAATTTTTCCCATGTTCCCATAGTAGGAGTCCTAGAGTGAACAGCTCTTTATTCGAGCAGCTTGTAACCTGAACCCAAGTTGTGTACGGCAATAAAGACGAACTTGTTT
This sequence comes from Gnetum montanum, assembly GCA_015680685.1. Taxonomy (NCBI): domain Eukaryota; kingdom Viridiplantae; phylum Streptophyta; class Gnetopsida; order Gnetales; family Gnetaceae; genus Gnetum; species Gnetum montanum. The sequence continues at coordinate 348,972 of MNCI01015288.1, forward strand.
GGATAAACCTTGCAGCACGTGGTTTCATTTATTGCTTTATTTCCTGCTTTCCTAGTGCGTTCAAGTACGACTTGATTACGAGCGTCTACGGACGTGTACGGCTAGTCAAGGAATCGGCTGCTTGACGCAATGCATGAGTACGACTCAATTACGAGCATTGGATGCTTGGTAACCCAGTAGCGTATTCCAGGATTCTGCGCTTGGTAACTCCCGGGTCTGATGTGTACGGCTAGTTGAGGAATCGGCTGCTCATTGCTAGGCTAGATCGTGTGATAAGTACGACTTAGTTACGAGCACCCACGGGTGTGTACGGCTGGCTAAGGAATCGGCTGCTTATCACACGTAGGCTAAATAGGTGCCTCAGTACGACCACTTCGAGCACTTGCGTTACGTGTGGCGATCCCAGTAACGATTAGCGTTTGGTAAGCTGCAGTTGCATAGTTCAGGGTGTGTCCGGTAAGTGGGAACGGATGCTGACGCTAGTTAATTTAGACTTAGATCTTAGTTAGAGTTAGTTTAGTTTTCTCAACCCTTTCTCCTGGTAGCATAGAAGATAAGCCGAAAATACCAAAAAAATCACATACCTCAGACTTGCTTAACCATACACCGTGACACATACAAGCAAGCCTGGGAAGACAACGAACGATTAACCCCAAGTGTTTCTTGTGGCGTTAAGGCATTTAGTCTGCGGAGTTCGACCGGATCACGCGTACACGCTCGTATTCGTATGGTTGAGTGTAGGGGTACCTCGCCACTCATCATTGGCACCGTTGCCGGGGACTAAGTGTTTTTTACGCCAATTGAACATAAGGGATATCACTCACATCATTGTGAGCTCAAACGAACCTTAGGGTTAATCAGTTACTTAAGAACATAATTAACGGTAAAAATAGCACACCATTAGAAATGGCTTCTTCTCACGAAATCAACTCACCTAAGGGCAACACAGGAGAAGGTCAGCCTCATACGCATAACCCAGATCAGCTAGGTCCTAAACAATCTAAGGTCACATATACTCATCCTGATGAGTATGTCCTTGACTTTACTTTTATTTTCCATCAAGATGAACAACTACGATGGAGAGATCTGCAAGGTAACATCGTGTTACCCCCAAATAGATCTGCCCCTAACATGCTTTTCCATGCCTTAGCACAGACTGACATGCAAGAACTGATTACGGAATATGTTTTGGATGATTACGACATAAGGGATTATCGTCCCACAAATGCCCAACGTATTCGGGACGCAAGGTAGGAGAGCCAACATTCATTATTGAAGGGCAAGCTTCCCCACGCCATTAGTGAAATAGGAGACGAGGAACCCCTCACAATGGGTTTCTTAGAAAATGATGTTCCTCCTCCTCACTCTGGTGAAGAGGTAAAGCATCAGGGCCTT
>MNCI01015288.1:354733-398669 GCA_015680685.1 Gnetum montanum
CTTAACCATACACCGTGACACTTACAAGCAAGCCTGGGAAGACAATGAACGATTAACCCCAAGTGTTTCTTGTGGTGTTAAGGCATTTAGTCTGCGGAGTTCGACCGGATCACGCGTACACGCTCGTATTCGTATGGTTGAGTGTAGGGGTACCTCGCCACTCATCAGTGCATATCTCATATCATCATAGGAATCAATGTACTTTGATATGATTATATAACAAGATAAAAATACTAATTTAAATAAATTTTCATTAAAATTGGAGGTCAATTAGGGGTTCATCATCATCGCCTACTAGGCTTTAACTGCTTCCTTGTCAACAAAGGTGGAAAAATGCATCTAATTCTTGAAACATATAAATAACCATGCCATCCTAATCACAACAGCAAACCACATAACTAGTAACTCAATTTCATGGCCCAAACAATTCTAATATGCACTAACCAATATTAGGCATAAGCATGATGATGATATTAAGAAATCACAAGTTTATAATTCACTTATTTCATCAAAAATAATGGCAAAAATTAAAAAAAAACATTTAATTCATCATTTTATTATCCAAAATAACAATCATAGTATAGAGAAACTTAATATGATAGTCACATAAATTGAATGTCTACCAACAACCACAATATCAATTTTACCATAAGAAGAATTATACATACATCATATGATTGAAAATCAAAACATGTCAAAAACTTAGCTTGTAAACACAAAATCTTTCAAAAGGCCTTAACACAACTGAATAACACAAAGGATCAAACCTTATATTCTCCCTTAACTTTCATGTCTTTCTTAAAATGAGATGCTCCCTCATCATCATCATGGATCTGTGAATGCACCTTCCATTCAATGTCTATTACTCTCTTATTTAGTGGTGTCAGGGTAGAGCTCACCTTCTCAAGGATGGACAAGATCTCCTATTGGGTAGATCAAACCTCTTGCATCTGGATCTTCATTTCCTCTCAAATTTCTTGTACTTTATTGGCTTATGGTACTAACATGGAGCTTGGATCATTGAATTCCTTAATGAAAGAGTCAACCTTGTCATAAATTTTTAGGGCTCTCATGAAGGTATCCTTCTTCATGATGCTAAGATTAATATTTATGTTGGTTTGTGGCTCTGGCACCTCAAGCTTCCTAAAAATTACTAAAATCAAAATGAAAAAATACAATTTAAGTGCATCATCATTATAATGATATAGCATGTACCTGATAAGTAGGTATGCACAGTTGGCCTCCTCATCATATTTCAGTAGTTGAAGGGTTGGGCTGATAACATAGGTGATGTAGGTGGATGGTGGGATGTTTTTCATAATCATCCTCATCATCACCTTATGTTTGAGATGCATGTTGATGAAGTGGACTTCCTAGGCTTGAACCCTACTACTATCAAACTTACTTATGAACTAATGAAAGAGTTTATACTTCTCTTCTATATTGGCCTTTAGCTTGTAACTGTTCTCTCCACGTGTAGGTAGGTTGAACCACTCCTAGAGCCAATATACTATGATCTTTGTCCTAGTCTTCTTTACTGATAAAACTAGGTATCACTCTCGAGGCTCCATGTTAGTAAGGTGGGGCTTCAAGTTCTTGTAAAATTCTAGGATCTTCTCCTAGTAATACCACTCAATTGAGGGTTTGATAAACATCCCACAACCTAGTACCTCATTTTTTTGGTAGATGGATACATCAATATGGTCAAACCATTATGTGTAGTCTACTTAAGTGTGGTAGGTGAAAATCTTCAATCTTTTATTCTGAGGTTTCTGCACAAGAATGCAGATATTGAGCATATGGAAATTAGTAGAAATTTTGTTAGAGAATTCCATGCTTATCTAGCAGTGTTGCTTCATTGTTGATGACTTTGCCAATTTATAAGCTTTAATTTCATAAGAAAAATGATAAAAGGTAAGGCAAGGATTTTCCTTCCTCCAAATATGATAAGGTGCTACATGAATTTATTGGCGGTAAGCCTTACCTAATCTTTTGAAGATTCTAAGCTTGCATGCACATGGTTCCTTTTGCCTTTATGGAAGTCTAATGTAGCAAAATTGTAGTGAAACTAACTAGAACACTGATGTGTACTACAAGGTTTGTGGGAAGTCCTTGGATATGGTTTTGATCATTGAGGGGTGGTTTTTGTTTATTAGGACAACTTCCTTACTATTAGGTTGTTTTTTAAACTTTTTATCATATCAATCTCCATCATAAAATCAAAAAATTTCAAAAATAAAGGGTTGATTTGTACCATAATAGTGGTAATTATTGATTCAATCTTTATATAAAATTCATCATATCAATTCTCATCATAGGATCAATGCAAATCAATATCATTGTATCATTTATATTGAACTTTATCATGCCTATACTATTCAAATGTGAGAGTTTGAAAAAAAATTATATTATTGAAGTTCATCAATTGACTCAATGCGGGTCGATATCATTATATATTTAAATATCAAACTACATCATGATCATGTTGTTTAGATGTGAGAGTCTTGGAAAAAATTTGATATTATCAAAATTTATTGATCTAATTAATATAGATAGATATCATTATATATTTTCTGATCGAACTTTATTAATTACTTTGATCTCATTGTCAATAAACTAAAGGCAGTGTCACACCTAGTCAGACTATGTATACGTTTTCACAATGATGCTTGTGATTGTTGTTGGCATGTGATGCTAGAATGAGGATGTGGATTGGTTGGTGATGAGGCACCCTAGAGGTAGTATGGATTGACCCCCAATGTGATGCATCAGTGAGGCTCCTATCTCAAGCCTCATTTTGAGAGTGGAAAAGCATAGGTGTGATCATCCCTACAACTAGTTTGTGGTATAGGTGTGTTTATCCCTATTGCCAATCCTCTAGAAGGCTAGTGGTTGCAGCTCATAGGTTGATAGATAGTAGCACTAGTTGAATAAATAAAATACTAATAAAAGACCTACACGCAATGGCTGGTATGAGTACTCATGGAAACGTTTCACATGCTACATTGAGCGCAAATATACTAGTAGCCATGTGGGCTATGTATGTATTGGTTTGTGAGTCATATCATTGGGAATAGGTGTTTTTTTTGGATTATGATTGTGTGGATCATGGACTATTTATGGTATATCATGGGTATGATCACATGGACATGATAGATGATGTTGGACCATGGCTTTGTTTGTGCTTGTGTGATAGTATGTTAGCTTTATGGGTGATATGGTGTGTGTTGTTTTGAGCATGCATAAGACTAATAGTGTGGTAGGTTGCCTTGTACCCCACTCCTCTCCTCTAGTGCAACACTTGTCAACCATTTATGGCTAGCACTGGGATCAAATAACATTAACACAACAAACCCAAAATCATATGTCTCATCTCCATTGTTATGTTTGGTTGCACATACAAAGGCTCATTTGTTAAGGCATACACCCATCCTTTAGTCCTCTGGTCCCCTCCTCAGGGATGAGTGACTAGTGTTGCCCATCCACCCTGAATTGGAGGTCACTGTCATTGGCCTCTACCTCCCCCACTACATCTTATTTGCTTTGGACACTCTCGAGCCTGATGCCCTAGCTACCCACTTACCAAAATCACATATAAAGCATTAAAACATACTGGATAGGTGCTCTTGTACCCCAATCTAACACCCCTGCTAGCAACATCACCTATCTAACACATCACATAGGGCTAGTGTACATAATCATGTTAGTTAAGAATGTAAAGATAACATAATTGTAACATAAAAATGAAGCCTCATAACATATAAAATACATTAACTTGTCCCTGAAAACCCACCGAAACTCCACATGTAATGTCTAAATCACAAGCGTATGACCATACCTACAAGCTCTGGGTGGGGTGTAATAGGTAGATTCTTTTATCAAGTTGATTGGAATCACAAAATCGATATACTTCAATATATGATGTCTCAAAAACCTAAGGGTTTCCTAATTTCCCTTATGTCTATAGACATTGATTTCGCAATGTCTCTTAATTATGCACACTTTATTATTGCAGATCTTAGCATCTTGCGATGTATATCAATATATGTGTTTAAAGTTTATTAATAAAAAATATAAATTGATTAATGAATTTTATTAATATTCTTTTAAGCTCCCCACCAATATACTTTATCATGAAGCATTATTCACCTAGAATATGATGTATTGGGTAAAAATTGACATACAACTCAATGAGAAAGATCCACCTAGGATTACTTGGACTATACTTCTCCTCACAAGGTTTGTTTTGTTTGTTAAAAGGATGGGTTACAATCTCAAGGTTTCTACCTTTTCTATGTTTTAAGGATTTGAGATGCATTTTTTTCAACAAACTCATTCCGTAACTTGATCTTGAATTAGCTTACATGTTGGTTGTACACTACTATCCTACCCTTCCATTAAAGTACTAATCTCCTTCCCTAATTAATCTAGGTTATGTTCCTAACCTAGGTTAATTATATTAATTATTTATTAGTGTAAATAAAGGACTAACCAAAATAGTAGACCAAGAGCAAGTATGCCATGGATTTTACATAGTCTTCATTATTAATGATGTGTAGGTAAGCTCTGAACTTTGAATAGTTAAAATCTACAATGCTACAAACATAGTAGGGATTTCAACTACTAAATCCTATAGAAGGCATGTTGGGAAACCATATGAAGGGTCAAAGAGCTTCAATTACCTATGGAAATTATAGTTGGAAGTCTTAGAGCTTGATGATAATGATGAAGTGATATGGTAGAAATTTTGGAGGTTACTTATAAATTTAATAGTAAAACTTAAAAAATACTTAGTTGGTATATTAGGAAAAGAAGAAAAATTATTCCTTATAGTTATGAAGTTTCATAAGCTAAGAGAGTACATAAATAGACTAAGGAAAATGCTTACAAATAAGGTTGTCCATCATGCTACTTAGGCTAGTCATTTCTTTCCTTAACAGTGTTATATCCTAGTGTTGTAACATTTCTGTGATTAATGGAGCATAGCTTAAGCTTTGCTACTTGAAATTTAATTATGTGATAAGATGGAGCTAAGGTTCAACACACTATATTTTTGTTAAGATAAGTCTTAAGTGAAAAAAATGTTAGGAGAAGTTTTAGTAGAGATATTGCATAGATCAAAATTGTTGGGATAAAGGGTTTAAAGCCAAGTAAACAATTCTAAGATATTTCACTCAGTTGATCATACAAGACTATGAAATTTTTAGTAAGTTTAAAGAGCTACGATTTTGAATTGAATTGAGCACTACATGAAGTTATTGACTTAGCAATTAGGAATAGAGATTACACCAGTTTGAACTTTCTCAAATATATGCTTTGTTTGTTTGTAAGTTAAGATGAACCTATCAAGAATGGAATGACAGAGCCTAAGGGCTAGATTTATTTTGATATGGATTTGACATTAGAACAAATATTTAAGCTCAAGAAGAAACCCTCATTTTAGGAAAATGGGCTTGATTAATATCTAAAAAAAGGGGATTCATTAAGTACATTTTTCATTTTAGCTCATAGAACTAAAAATTGGCTCTACAAAATGATTTGTTTGAATTAGCTTTGCAAGATTTAAACATAAGGAAATATTGAAATTAGCTTTGTGTATGAAAATTCCATATGTCATGTAAGCTATTGTGTGAAGTACATGATTAGAAAAAAGAATTGGTTTTATAAGAAAGAGTGTGGAAAATAGCTCTACCACATTAGCTTCGGAGTAAAAGTATTGCTCATAGAGCTAAAATTTAGATATACAAGTAGGTGCAAAAATGGTTCTACTACATTAGTTTGTAAAGCTAGTTTATGAATTTGAAATTCAATTCCATGAATAAGTGCAAAATTGATTTTTCCATGTTAACTCCTTTGTAGAATGATTTTATAGATGCTAATTTTGGTTCTACAAGAAAGTATTTCTATCACATCGGCCATGGAGAAAAACATTTTATTCATAGAGTGAAGATTTTTTTCTACAAGCAAGCCTAAGAATGATTCTACCACATTAGCCAAGAGGACCAATCTATAAAGTTGTAACTCTATTCTCCAAGGAAGCTTAACATTAGCTCTTTCCTGTCAGTAGTCATGTAGAATAAATTCATTGAACTAAAAAGTGGTTCTATGAAATGGCTATAAGAATAGCCAAGGATGCATTAGAAGCTTTGTAAAAGACATTGCTGAATCAACTTGTAGAGTTGGTTTTGTGGATTCAAAGTTAAGCTCTATGAATGAATCTTAAAGAACCTCTACCATGTCATCTCCCATATGATGCTGGTTTGTAGAGCCAAAATTTGGCTCTATGAAGAAAAGCTAAAATCATTCTACAAGTCATGTCATTAGGGCATACTGGAATAAGCTTGCTACTAGATCCAAAATTTGGCTCTACAAGAAAGTGCAAAAGTGCCTCTACCATGTTAGTTGTCATGAAAATTGATTCTATAAAGAAGCTATCATAGAAGATGAAAGAAGAAAAATTCAAGAAGTGTTTGATCTTTGAGTAACGGTTTGTAGAACCAAAAATTGACTTTATGAAGAAGATCCAAAATTATTCTATGAGCCATATTAGCATAAGCTTATAGAACCAACATATAAGTGAGTTCTAAAATAATTCTATAAGGCATGCAAGTGCTAAAATTATAAGACTTGGACGTGGGGCTTAATACAAATTATTATATACACAGCAAATTATAATTTTAATCTAGCTTAGCTAAAGCTCACTACATAAATTTTAGAGGATTTGAAAAAACTTAAAATCCATATAAGCCTAAGATAAATTAAAATATTGTAGGATCAAAAAGTGGTTCTATGAATTGGCTTCACATAGCCACTCCACTGCATCAAGCTCCTTTGTAGAGCAGATTTGTAGAGTGTGAAAGTGGTTCTATGAATAAGTTCTGAAATAGTTCTATGAGCCATGTCAAATCTCATCATGAACCCATCAAGAATTCTGCACATGGAAATTTCATTTTCTAATCCAACTCAACAAAGGACATGGTGCAACATGTAGAAAAAAAATTAAGCTCTACAATGAAGGTTAAATTCATTTTACCATGTTAGCTTCTTGGTAAAATGAGTTTTAAGAGGCATAAAAATGGTTCTACAAGTAAATTTCAAAATTTGACCTTAAGAATACTTCACCACATTCATCCAAGAAGAATTGAAATACCAAAGGAAGCTTGTTTATATGAATCACATATGCCTCATTATCTTAGAGGAAAGAGATCATTTGATTTGATTTTATGAGTAAGCATTTGGATGACTCTTCCATGTTAACTCCTTCATAGAAAAAATTTATAGAGCTTAAATTTAGCTTTACAAATAGGTTTTAAAAGGACTCTACAAGCTGATGTCGGAACTAAGATAAAGCTATAGTAATAAAATAATGTTAAGACATTGAGTCTAAATCCTTAAGCTTTAAATGAAGTAGTTCAATAGAATCAAATCTTGTGATAAGTGTTGAAAGTTGAATTGAACAACCTGTCTAAAGTGAGTGAATAAAATAATAGAGCTTTGAATATTAATAAGAAAGATCTAGATAGATTTCAAACACAAAGCCATTAGAAAACAGAGCTTAGAGTTGAAGCAAAGTTAAGAGTTGAGACAGAGTTGAGAATAGAGACATTGTAGCCATTTAAGAGTGCAAAAAGCTTCAAAATTCTCAAGAAAATAGTCAAGATATTGCACAAAGAGAAGGAAGAGGCTCCCAAAAGTTTCAAGTTTTCAATACCTTCACTCTCTTTGAGTACTTATAATAGTTCAATTTGAACATCTATTAGCTCTATTAATAGATTGATGTGGTAGACTTAGAGCTAGAAGTAAAAGATGCAAACCTATTTAATTTTTATGAAGATCATGAATTGGTGGAGAAATTAGGCTTGTAGTTTTCAGAATCAATGAAGGAATGATGAGAAATTTATGAGAATATAGGGCTACATAAGCTTGATTTTAGCCACAAGGAAAACCTAATCAGGAATGTCCTAAATTGCTTGATAGTAGAAATAATTTATGAGAAGGACAAGCTACAATTTAGGGGCAACATAGAATGCTTTACCACATCAAAATTGGGAAGACATATGAGCTCTATGGGATAATTGAGGTGGATATTACTAAAATAGAAGCTTGCTAGTATAATGAGGAGATGCTAAGTAGCAAATTCTGGAATTATCCTAAATCTAGAGAGAGCATCAAGCTATCACCAACCAATTTAACAAAGGCTTGAGGGTATAGAAATGTCATTCCCAAAGCTTCAAAGCTCAAGTTCACACATAAGATCTTTATTTTTGCTTTAAATTTTTGTTCTAGCTATGAGGGCAATACTATTGCTGATTACCATGTCTAAGCCTAGGTAGCTTTAGAAAATAAAAGACATTTCTTTCCTGTACAATATATGAATGATGCACTATAGCAAAGCTTGTCTAAGATTCTTGAGCAAGGGATTTAGTTAAGCTCTAGTTTAGTTTTATTAGCCTATTTTTTGAGCAAAATTCTTGAGCCCAAGAGAATGTCTCTAATTTTTGTAGACTACACATCGTAGAGAAGAGCTCTCCAAGAGAACCCTTACTATGATTTCTTTCCTATCATTTACCAGAGAAACTACATTGATGTGTAGGCTTTAGAATTTTTGATGAATTGTGTTTACCTCCACCTTGATTTTAGGAGTTTTTTTCTTATTTTTTTCCCAAGGGACTTCCAACAAGTTGTTAATGAAATAAGGTGGAAGTGTCACGACGCTATCCTTCTTCATGCTTATTATACCTAAATCCTCATAGTAGGATTCAAGGAAAAGACTTTTAAGCTACCAAGATTCATGGCTTCTTGACCGCATTAGAAGTCAAGAGACAAATGTGGAAGATCCCTTTAAGACACCTTTAAGACATAAGTACAAGAACAAGAAGGTCTTTTCCCTTAAATCTGACTTTTAGAAATTCATTAATTTAGGGCATTTAAGAGCCATGCTAGGAGATATAGGAAGAAATGTAACTTTTCTCAAGCTTAGAAGTGAATATACTCCACTACAAAGAGTAGAAAGGTTCATCAACTAGATGAAAGCAATGTAGTCTATATTAGAGTTACTAACAAAGAGGTCAATTAGGTCAAAGAAGAAGCTCTAGCATAATTAAAATAGAGCTTTTCAATGAAGTTGTTAGTTGTACCCTATCATGCTATGGTTATTGAAGTATGTAGATGGATGAAGGATAAATACCACCCTTTAGATAGAGATTCCTCAGAGAAGCACCTAGCTATAATGGAAGAAAATTATTTTTCCTGGAACCTACTAGAGCTGAACAATGTCATGCCTAACGATAGGTTTTCCCTTGATGGGGCTAATATGCTTGAGTAAGAGCCATGATGAAGGTCAGAGTTGAGAAAGCCAAGGCTAAGAATGAACAATAATAATAGCAACAACAATTCAATTAGTAGCTACAAGAACAAAGGTTAAAAGAGCAACAACAACAACTACTACTAGAATAATAAAAACTAACGGAGCAACAACTACAAGAGTAGCAACGAAAAAAGGGAGAAAGATCATCATATGACCTTATCATTCTAAACTTTTTTAGGATATTTAATGAAAGGAGCAACATGATCATTCAAGATTAAGTAGAAAGAGGGCAGAATCATATTGAGCCAAAAGCTTTCCACCAAACTTGAAATAAAAGCCAGCAACATCTTTTAGTACAAGGAAGATGATTCACAAATAGCAAAGCATAAGCTTGTGATGTCACATGAAGAGATGTCAAACATCATAGATACTTTGATTAAGGATATGGGATAGATAGTTGATGGTCAAATAGCTAAACTAAAAGAATTTTTATTGCAGAATGAATAAGAGATATCCAAGATATAAGAGGAGATGAAGAACTTAAAAGATGAAAATGAATAGCTAAAAGTAATGATAACCATCAAGGAATCATTTTTGGAAAGTAAAAACCATGAGATAGATTGAATGGAGAAGAGGTTAACTATCACCAGCTCAAAATTGAAGCAAGTAAAAAAAGGAAAGATCCTAGATTATTTGTACCTAGCACAATCAAATTTTAGAAATGTATTTACTGAGGTTAATTACAATAGAGAACAGGTATGAGAAACTCAAGAAGAAATCAATAAAATAAAAAGAAAACCAACTATTTTTGTAGATATGGAGAGAAGTTTCCAGAAGCTATATGATCTAGCTAGAGCAAAAAGGAAGGTACTACCATAAAAAAAAGGCTTTATAGATATGATGATGATGGTACTTACTAAAATCATGTACAAAACTACTAAAAAGAAGCTAGATTTGGAACACACTTGCTTAAATTTTGGAAGTTGAACTAATAGAATTAACCAACTCCATAATAGAATTAGATTTCAGAAGGTCAAGTGCTAAAGATATGTTCAAGGCTCTTAATAGCTCAAGACTAAATACAATGAATCAGGTTATCAAAGTCCTCCTTAATCATAGAAAATTGACACAACAACTATCAATGGAAGGACTCCAAATTCAAAGGATGAGAAGAATTTGTTTAGAAGCTAAGTAGTTGTCTAATGATTTACATTTATATGAATAGAAAATGAGGTAATTGTAACTTTTAATTTTTGTAATAGTTGTAACCACAAGGGGCCAATATATAAGGCCCAAAGTAGATCTATTAAGAATGTTTAGGGGGGAGGAGGGTATGGAGGGGAAGAGGAGGAATCTAGGAATAATTAAGTCTTGTAAAATGATTATTTAAAGTTCAGTTTTGTTTAGCTTGTTTACTTCTATTCAGTAAACCATTTTTTTATTTTCTCTACTTCATTAAAGTTTCTTAGCTAGTAGTTGGATCATATTGTGCTTTACAATTCATTTCTTGTAATTTATAAATTGCTTTTTTGAGCCAAGGGTTTAGTATTTTCTGGTATTTTTAACTAACTTGAATAGCTTTATTTTTCAAAGTGTTTACACATATCAATAATTGGTCATCTTAATACTTAATATGTTATGCAATTTTACTATCATACTTTTGAAACTCATTGAATATTGCTTTGTTTTCTAGTATTTCTTGTAGAATCTTTCACTAAGGAAAGCTTGTAATAGATTTGTCAAATTGTACTTAAGTATTAGATGAAAAAACAACTAGTATAAGTAGCACATGGTCAAGATTATATAGGCTAAGTGACTTTGATATAGTTTGAAATTTTTTGCTTATTAAATAGAATAAAAAGGTGTTGAATATTTTTCATTAAAAATAAAATTAGTTGCTAGAACAATTTAAACATAATATTGTGACATATAAAACTTATGTTGATTCAAAACACATAGTTTCTCTATAACCACTGAGTTCATTTGGAGGTATCCAAGCCTTGGTGTTTTGAGAGACTAGTAAACACCTAAACTCAAGTTTTGAAAGAACCATCATCCTTGTGATTTTCATCACAAGGAAGATATCAACATTGGTGCTAAATATAGCTTTTACCCACCTTCGGTTTCTTATTTCTTGGAAAGTGATAAGGAAAAAGTGGTAGTCCAAAGTAGGCACAAGTAGTTCTTCTTTATGCTAGAAAGAGGGAAATTTAATAGCTACTACTCTATCCATGAATGTACAACTAGGTGAATTTGAGGAAATTATATTTCTTGAGGAATACTCTCAGGCTAATTATTCATCATAGGAAAAAGAAGAAGAAAAGTTTTGAAATTAGAAGATCACGTCTTTTGTCTATATTACCAGTCTTCAAGGTAAAGTGAGGAAATTTTAAGAGTTTAACCACCAAAAATAACTTTTAACATAATGGCAGATCCACCATTAGTAAATCCTTGGCAAGAAGTCACATCATTGAGATTTCCAAATCACAATGATATACCTAAGTCAGTTTATAAATATTTACTTGAGGCTTGTATCCCTCAAAAAGCTTACTTAGCTAAAGAATATGTTCATTTGTTTGAGTTAGCTTAAGCACATGCAAATTTCTAACATTAAGATCAAGCTTGTAGGCTATTTGTAGCAAACTTAAGAGACATGGCTCAAATTTGGCACTCTAACTTGCCAAACAATAGCATCACAAGCTAGGATGACATGAAAAATTTATTCTTAGCTTAATTTGGTAATCAAATTAACCAAAAGTAGTTGTATTACAAGTTAGTACAAGCCAAAAAAGGATCTAAAGAATTAGTTAGGAAATTTAACATTAAATTCTAGTGAATTTTTGAATTATTTCAAATACAATACAAACCCTCAGATGAAATGCTTAGGAATACATATTTAAATGCTATTAATATGAATCTTTCAATTTCGTTAAGAAAAACTCTAAATCTTTTAATTTTGAATGATTACTTTAATGAAGCTATTTAGTTAGAAAAACAATTAAACTTAGCTAATGAAGACATTGTTCAAACATCAAAGAATGAGCAAACAACATTAGTATTTAGGTAAAATATAGCTCAATTTAAAGCATCACCTCATACTATTGATAAAGATCAAGATCAAAAAATGAAGAGTCTAAAAAAGATAAGCTAATGAAGGAATTGTCCAACAAAGTAATTAAGTTACAAAAACCATTGTCTAAAGTTAAGATCAAATGGGAAAGAAAGCATAGAAAACATAGATATTAGGTTACCAAATTGATAGATTCTGAGGATGATAATAATGTAGCTACTCAAATTTTCTTGATATTAAGTTTGAGAGTCAATATTTTGGTATTCATTATGTGACCAAATCTTCCAAAAGTGAAGTGATATTTCCTACTTAGCAAGTTCAGAAGGAGATTCATCTTTATATAAGAAATGTAATAATAATGATGGGTCTAAATACAACTTAAGGTCAAAAGAAAAATTAACCACATCTAGACCTCTAAATGCTATTCTTGATTCTTCTACTAAAAGAAAAGCTTTCGATCCAAATGAAAAGAAAAAGAGAAAGCAGAAAAGTATATAGATTGATCAAGATCCCAAAAATCAATAATCAAACAAATGATTTAAGAGGTCAAACTTTTATGATGAGTGGGAATATGACTTAATAGAGGATATAAAACATGTAAAAGAAAATGTTAGTATGTATTAGATTCTACAAATAGGAAGTTAGAAAATGAAGGTTTTAGAGCTAGTTAAGATAAAGAAGAAGGTTAGAGGATCTAAACTAAGCTATATTTGTAATGAAGATAAGAGAGTAAAATCAAACTATCCTTGTACTTCAAATAAAGAAGCTCCTACTTTTCTTCTAATGATAAAATTAAATGGCAAGTATTTGCATAATTGTTTAGTTGATTTAGGAGCTAAATCCACTATTATGTCATTATCTATTTTTACATAATTAAAATTATCACTAGAATAGTCCAACAAGAAAATTGTTTAAGTAGATAAGAGTAGGGTAAAAATTGTGGGTTATTTACCAAATGATCTACTTAAAATTTCTTCAGAACCTTGTATTAGGAGTATAGTAACTATCCAAGTGGTTGATATACTAGATTCATATGGTCTCTTACTAAGTAGGAGCTGGAGTAAAAATGTTTCTAGATATATATCAATAGATTATTCTCACACGTGGCTACCTTGGAAGGGAGATCCTAATCAAATATACATTCACAAGGAGGCCTTGATGATAAAAAACATTACTTTTGATGGGAAGAAAAATGTCATTAAGACCAAAGATATTGGAATAGAAGTATGTTTACTTAGAGAAATCCAAGTCCCAACAAAAGAAGAACTTCAAGATAATGAAAAATGAAAATTGTACTTTGATGGATCTTGTAATTAAAAAGGGATAGAATTTGGTATAGTATTGGCAAATGACAAGTCCTAGAAAATTTTCAAGGCTATACATGTATCATTCCCATGTACAAATAATAAGGCTAAATATGAAGCCTTGTGTATCAAAATCAAAATAGCTTTAGAGAAAGGGAATAAAAGAATTATAATCAAAGGAGATTCAAATCCTATTTGTGGACAGGTTAAGAGCTAATGTGTAGTAAAAAGTCATTCTTGAGGCCATATAAGCAATTCATCTATAACTTGTTAAACTAATTTGAGCAATATGAAATAAAGCATATATGTAGAGAAAATAAATAGTTGGCAAATGAGTTAGCAATAGTGGCCTCAACATTGGATCTGTCAAAGATTAGTAAATAAAAAAGAGTTGTAATTGAAATTAAAAATTAGCCTTCAATCCCAAATAACTTAGAACATTTTCATATATTTGAAGATGATGATAAATTATGTAGGTTCTTAAAGAATAAGGGAGAATTTGACAATAAAATTATGTCTAAATAAGAAATTACATCACAACTTAGACCAAATATTATTTCTAGAAAGGTAGTTGATTATGAGCACAAGTTTAATAGAAGGCTCCTTAAAGGGATGGACATTCAACATCTAGATATCAAGCTTATGAATTAGTAAACCTAGGATCCACAAAAAAGCTAAGAATGTTGAATATCACTAAATGAAACAATCTTATTTTTATATAGAAATATTATCCTTGTTAAAGAATAATTGAAATAATTTTGCATTGTCTTATGATGACTTTGGAACATTCAGGTTTGATGCGATGACCCATAAAATTCCATTAATCAAAGATTGTAAAGTGGTAAGAAAAAATCAAAGGAAGTTTAACCCATCTTTTGAATCAACCATGGAAGCCAAAATCAAAAAGCTAATTCAAGCCAAAATTATATATCTTGTTTGATATTTAGTTTAGCTAGCCAATCTTGTGCATGTAAGGAAAAAGAACGTTGACATTAGGCTATGTGTTAATTTTAGAAACTTGAATGAAGCTTCAGAAAAGGAAAAATATCCACTCCCTAGAATAGATGAATTAATAATTAACATATTATGATGTCAAGTATATTATTTTTTGGATGTTTTTTTTGGATATAATCAGATTATGGTTGATAAAAATTATAGGCATAAGATAGCTTTTATTACTAAATGGGAAACTTTTACTCATAAGAGGATGCCATTTGGACTATTGAATGCTAGATCTATTTTCAAGAGAGCTATGGATATAGGTTTTACATGTTTAATAGGAAAATTTATCATAATTTATCTATACAATATTACTATTTAATCAAATAAGAAAGAAGATCATATCAGTCATCTACAACAACTTTTCAACAGATGTCAAGATTATGAAATTTCTTTAAACCATAAGAAGAACATTTTTAGAGTAAAATCTAGAAGTTTATTAGGACATATAATTTTTTAGAAAGGTATAGCAATAAATAGCTCTAGAATACAATCTATGTAAAATATTCAGCACCTGATGAACATTCCTTAGATTCTTCTTTGGAAAAGTAAATTTCATCAAGAAATTTATACTAGGATTTGTTGAGATTACCAAACCTTTAATCCACATGCTTAAAAAGGATGTTTAGGTCAAGAAAACATCTAAATTAGAAAAAGAATTAGCTAAAATTAAAAATGCTATTTAGGAAGCTTCGTATTTAGTTAAACCTTAATTGAAGAAAAATTTCTAGCATTATGCTTTTGCTTCTAATGATCAATTGAAGTAGTTCTAATATAGAAAGAAAATAGTCAAGACGAACTAATTAAATTCCACAACTATTAGCTTAAAGGTTAGGAGTTAAACTATTCAAGTTTAGAAAAATAGGATTATGATATTATTAAGGTGCTAATGCATTTCAAATATTATTTAGAAAATTCTTTTGTACATGTCATGATAATAGAGCTTGTTGTTAATCAATTTTTAGCTTAAAATGAAATTGAATTAATAAGAGAGAATTGGATTACTAAGCTTCAATGATTCAAATTTTCATTAGAATTATGTAAAATATTCAAAGAAATGAGATTAGCTAAACTAATGGCCAAAGAAGCTAAAATTTGTGCATTAAATTCTAGTAATGGAAATTGGTATGATGAAATTTTAGAATTCTTTGCTTCAAAGAAAGTACTAGATAATTTGACTACAAGTCAAAGGAGAGATTTTATTTAAAAGACAAATAAGTTCATGGTAAAAATGGGATCTTATATAGGAATGATTTTATAGGGATTCTATTATAATGTGTTAGAAATAATCAAATTAAGCTTGTGTTGGACCAATTTCATGATCATACAAACTTGTTTTATGATTCATTGAAATTCACTATGTAGAACATGTTACATTATGGATTTTATTGGCCTAGAATGTATCAAGATATTAGCTCAAAAACTCAATGTTGTTTCAAATGTCAAATTCATGGGGCCATAAATTAAAAAATCTAGCACCCCTCTAAAACTAGTAATCGCATAAAGATCATCTTAGTAATGCGATTTAAGTTTTATTGGAACAATTACCCCATCAAAAGCTGGACATAGATTTATACTTATAGCTATAGATTATTTCACCAAGTGGATAGAAGAAAAAGCTCTAAAGAAAAGTTCAGCTTTAGATGTAATAAGATTCATTGAAGATCATATTCTAAGTTATTTTAATATGCCAGAAGTATTAGTATCAAATAATGGCCTTGCATTTCAATCTGAAGAATCTATAAGCTGGGCTTCTAAGAAATCTATTTTTCTTTTCTCCTCATCTAACTATTATCCTCAAGGAAATGGGTTAGATGAATCTCCAAATAAAAAGCTTATTTCCTATATAAAAAGATAAATGAAAGGAAGTCTAGAAGACTAGAATAATTATCTAAGATCTGTTTTATGGATAGATCACATAGGGATTAAGAGATCTATAGATAGCTTACCCTATAATTTAGTTTATGGATTAGCTATGAGAATTACTATCAAGATCATAACATCAACATCAAAGTTTGGAAAAAAGTACAATGAGAAGACAAATAAATACAAAAGCTGAATGTCTTTTTTTATTAAGTGAGGAGTTGAAAAGGATAAAGCTAGAGATAGTTTCTTGATAAATTCATTAATAATCAAAAGATGGTTTGATAGAAAAGCTATATAAAGAGCATTTAGAATGGGTTACTTGATGTTACCTTTGAATGCAAGAACAAGAAATGATCATAACAAATTTTCTGCCAAATGGATGCTCCATTCAGTATCAAGCAATAAGTGTTGGATAATACCTACAAGCTATCCATGATGGATGGAATTAACTTGAAGTTCCCATTTAATGCCATCCATCTCAAGCACAACTTTGGACAACCCTCCAATACCTGACAAAACTAAGGTATATTGGAGATTATAAATAAGTAAATAGTGGTTCATTTTGAAGTTAATATATATGCTTAGTGGAAATCTATAAGCATCTAGGTTAGCTATTAAGATGGTAGGAGATTTTTAAGAACCTTGGTTATATAATGAAGTGTGGCTAATCTTCCCATTACTTAACAAAATCTTGAGTTTTGAAAATGTTTTTAGAAAAATGGCAAAACAAGGTCTTTTATCCCCTATCTATATGGATGTTGTCCTGAACATGTCATGAGAGCATATTACGAAGCTTTGAATTATGGAGCACCATATAATTACCCTTATCTGTCATGATTGACCATGAAGTTTCCCTTTTGATAAATGACCTCTCTATTCATGCTTAGGTCTATGATAATTTTAATCAATGTTTGGAAATTGTGAGAATAGATGGAAATGAAGTGAGTTTGAATAATTCAAATTTGTGAAAGGAAGTTTTCATCTCAAAGCCTACTAATCATGCTAGTTAAGAAAGAAATTAAGGCTCTAGCTTGAATTTAAAATCACAACATCAATTTGAAGGAAAGGAAAGAGGAATAATTTTAATCCTATTGAAAAAATAATTAGTCAAGGAAAGTAGTAGGATGACCATAGTTGAGAAGAAAACTCCAAGTCAAGAAGATGAGAAGACATCCAAAGTTATGACTGAAATTGAGTATGATGGTGCTTCCAAAATGAAGGTTCGAAGGAAGATCATCATAGGTAGACATATGTATATATTTTGCATAGCATTTAGGATGCATGAAGTTTTTATACTATCAATCCTTAAGCTTGATTATACTTTTCCTATAAAAAAAAATTCTTTTAAAGCTTAGTATCATTATACATTGACTCATTAGTATAAATGAAAGCTTCCCATTCCAAGAGCTTAGCATGATGATCTTAAAAAATAAGGAAAAATGAGGGAAAGAAATATTCTAACATTTTAGGAAATAATGAAGTAGGGCTTAATCTTTACTTCTCAAAACTTAATCACATGGTAAGATTGAGGTATGGGTCAACATGTAATATTTTTGGTAAGATAAGCCTTAAGCAAAAAAATTTCAAGAGAATTTTTAGTAGAGATACCACATAGATTAAAGGCTTTGTGATTGAAATTTTTGGAATAAAATATTTTAAAACTAAGTAAACAATCATAAAATATTTCACTCTATTGATCACATGAGCTTATGAAAATTTTAGTGAGTTTGAAGAGCTCAGATTTCGAACTAAATTGAGAACCATGTAGGGTTACTAAGTTAGCCATTAGGAATAGATCTTACACCTATTTGAACTAGCTCAAACACA
Organism: Gnetum montanum; assembly: GCA_015680685.1. NCBI lineage: Eukaryota > Viridiplantae > Streptophyta > Gnetopsida > Gnetales > Gnetaceae > Gnetum > Gnetum montanum. The sequence continues at coordinate 373,107 of MNCI01015288.1, forward strand.
TTTTTTTCTATCTACAAGTGAAGATAAGCTTGCCAAAAATGGAATCACAAAGCCTAAGGGCCAGTTTTATTTTAAAATGGATTTGACATTAGAATAAATAGTTGAGCTCAGGAAGAAATTTTCATTTTAGGAAAAATGGCTCGATTCATATCTAAAAAAGAGGATTCATTATGTTTTCCATGTTAGCTCATAGAGAAAGCTCATAGAACTAAAGCTTGGCTCTTCAAATTGGTTTTTCTCAACTTAGCCTTGTAGGATTTAAACATAAGGAAAGAATAAAGTTATCTTTGTGTATGAAAATTCCATATTGCATGTAAGCTATTGTGTGAAGTATGTTAGCAGATCCAAGAACTAGTTCTACAAGAAAAGTGTGGAAAATAGCTCTACCATGTTAGCTTCAAAGTAAAAGTATCACTCATAAAGATAAAATTTGGTTCTACAAGTAGATGCAAAAATGGTTCTACCATGTTAGCTTGTACAACCAATTTATGAAGCTAAAATTCATTTCTATGAATAAGTGAAAAAGTCGTTCTACCATGTTAACTTCTTTGTAAAATAATTTTATAAAAGCTAATTTAGGTTCTACAAGAAAGTAGCTCTACCACATCAACCTTGGAGGAAAACATATTATTCGTAGAGTGAAGATTTGTTTCTACAAGTGAGCCTAAGAATGGTTCTACCACGTGAACCCATAGGGCTAGTCTATAAAATTGTAACTCTACTCTACAAGGAAGCTTAACATTGGCTCTGCCATGTTAGCAGCCATGTAAAATAAATTTGTGAATATGAAAAGAGACTCTATAAAATGGTTCTACAAATAGCCAAGGGCACATTAGAAGCTTTTTAAAATAAATTGTCAAATTAGCTTATAGAGATCATTTTGTGAATTCAAAGTTTAGGTTTATGGATAGATCTTAAAGAAGCTCTACCATGTCATCTTGCACATGATGCTAGTTTGTAGAGCCAAAAGTTGGCTCTATGAAGAAAAGCTAAAATTTTTCTATGAGCCATGTCATTAGGGCATATTGGAATAAACTTACCACCAAAGCTAGAATTTAGCTCTACAAGTACAAAAGTGCCTCTACCAGATTACCTATCATAAAAATTGATTCTTGTTAAACGAGTGTCCTCGAATAGGATTTAGGTGCCTGCTGGTCTCTGGCAACACCAAGGCCTAGATACCTCCAAATAGACTTAGTATTTAATGTGAGTATGTGTGTGTGCTATTGCGGTGTGTGGTTGTGAAATATGAAATGATTGCATTGTGTGTAAACTACAAATGACTTATCTTAAAGAGATTCAGCCAACTTTGCCAAGTACTGTGAGTTGTTGAGAGTTCCTATTTTGTTCAATTGTCTAATCTACGCAATCCTTATAATACCTACTTGTAACAAATAAAATTTTGCAAAAACATTTGAGCACAACTCTGTGAATCTACTGCTAATTTTCCCCAAAGAAAGAGATAGTTCCACAAGAAAACTAGAAATAGAGCAAGATTCAATGGAAATAGACAGAAAGGATAAGTAGATTTGTGTTAAGACCTCAAATATTTAAACAAGGTAAAATGATACGAGTAAACACTTCACAATAAAGCTATCCCAAATTCAATATCTACGAATTGTTCAAACTTCCAAGGCTCAAATAAGCAATTTCTTCAAGATAATCCTACTATCCTACCAAAAAATTGCTGCGTAAACTATCACGTACAAGACTCCATTTTGGCTAGATAATGGATGTCAACAATTGCATTCAAAAAAACCTTCAAAAGACTTGACAATTTCTGATTGAAATACCAAGGAGATTCACTTTAAAGATAAAAAAAAGCTAGTTTGGTCCCATCAAAATACCAAAGATTTTCTGAACCCTCTTGACTATTGAATCGTTCAACGGCATGACTACAAGCAAAGGCTCTCTTACAACAATCTCAATAGCCGTTCTTATACGTTGCACAATAATAAAATTTACTACTAAAATGCTCTTAAGGCTTTTAAACACAAGCGCTTCTATGGGAAAATTTTAATAGAAATTTTTTATCAGGCAACAAGAACAACAAGAGCAATCTAAAAATCCCAATATTACTTGCCAAGGATGATACTATCTAAACCACTAGCTAAAAAATTCAAACAGAATAAAAAACAATAAGCATAACTCACAGGACTATGACAAAGAGGCTGAAATATTTTCTTTAGCAAGCCATCTTACAAGCAATCTTTCACAATGTGTGACCCCAAGTGTGATCTTGAGTGTGTTGTCCCCCAAAAGTGTTATCCAAAAATGAGACCCCCAAGTGTGATCTTGAGTGTCCTTCTTCTAACCCCTGAAGCCCTTTTATAGGGTCTCCTAGGTAGTTTGGTAAGTTACAAATATTTTGGGTGGTTATAACCACCATAGAGACAAACATTTGTAGTTGACAAGTGTCACATGTAGTTGCCAAGTGGCCTCATTTAATTTCTGAGTGGTCACCATGGAGATAAAAATGTTGTAGTTGACAAGTATCCCATTTAATTGACAAGTGGCCCTTCAGTCGCTAAGTGGTCACCATGGAGATAAACAAGTTGTAGTTGACAAGTGGCCTTTGTAGTGGTTACAAACATCATGGGATTAAGGTTAAGAAGTTATAACTTCCACAAAAAGTTACCACTATAGAAATAAAAGCTATGGTGGCCAAGTGTCCTATTGGATAACTTATCCAATATAACTCCTTAGCATATGCAAATTTTTAAATCAATATTAATACTCACTTGGTACACAACCAAGGGCTATCAAATGTACAGTATAGTAACAGTCAAAACCCAAAGTTAATTAAAATAAATGTTGAGGCTAAATGACCTTTTTTTTAAATAAAGAAAATATTGAGGCCACGTGACCGAATTGTAGATTTCGTTTCTTATCAACTGTTTGATGAAGTATTGTCATAATGCTGGTTACGTCTCACTGGTTTTCACAGCTAATTCCACCAGGTACTCACATACAAAATACACAGTGAATCCAAAAACCCTATCAATCCCAGATGAGGTGAAGACTTGCTGACAGTCACTTTGTGTTACTTGTTATGCGAGACAACCTCGGATCAGATTCATGGGACATTTCCCCTGTACCTCGTGCATCCCAATATTAACGCGTTTCAGTCACAAATACGTACATAGTGATTATATGTAATTTGTAACTGAATGGATATTGTACACAAAAATCAAGATAGATGCATAGATGCGCCTCCACAGATAACAGTCTGACAATCCCATGAATCTGGATTCACCATTCTAACATACTAGCAGTATTCTAGGAGGGAGTAGTCACAAGCGAGGCCCATGGAAGTGGTTGTATCGCTGGCAGTGCAAACCCATGGATTACTCCCTTAACTGATGGACTGGTGTGTTTGTAAATCACGCTATTTTCCAGAGTTGAGATATAAATTGGAAGAATAGTGTTTGCAGTCACATGGCACCTAGAACAAATATTTGCCAGTATCCAAAGCCACAAGCAACGTGGAATTCGGAGGATCAAACATAACAAAGGTGTAATATAAAAATCCAAGCTACGAAATATGGACACTGAGATTGCCAATATAGAAGGCCAGGGAATCGTATTTTGGGAGTTTCTGGTTGCGCTGATCATACTGGTAAACATATTTAGCTGCCTGAAATTTTTACCCCAAATTTGCTTAGGGATTCCTGCATTTTTCTTTCCGAATTGTCTTCCAAATCATTGTCGTTGTTAATGAATTTTGCACACCTTCAATGGCAGCCATTCGTAGAGTGGAAGCAACCATGATTTAGTTGTCGAGTCCCTGTCACACATCCATATTGATGACACGGCCGGCGCTGCCTTCTATTTTTTTGGTTGCAACAGTGCCCATGATTATCCAATTCGAATCAGTTCTTAGAAATGGAGTAGTGCCACAAGTTCCTTAGTCACATGCTTCTCCTTCAATTTTTTACCACTGGTGCACAACAACAACAACAACAGGCACCAAGCATTTCTCCACCAATCCGTCATTGCAGAAAGGGCAATGTAGGTCCATGTTGCAGCCATGTGGCCTGCAGATCGAATGATGGTGCTGGTAGCAGTACCAGATTTACCTGCGTATGCATACGGCACTGAAAATAGGGTCCATGAGTCCAACCAAAGCTAGATCGGCAAGCAAGCCCCACTTTTCCCTGTAGAAATCCAAACCTAGAAACCTCCACGCCCTCCACAATTTCGCAGCCATTAGTTTCTTTAACATGCACATTCTCTGCTGGGAATGTTAGCTTTGAGCAGGGAAAGTATATGCAGTTTCATTGCTCCACAAATTTTCACAACCCTAAACATTTTGACATGCCATTTCAAAATCATCCCTAAATTATTTTTAAGTTTCATATTCCTTGCAATGAATCTTTTCAAACATCAACGATAAGGATATTTTTCTTTTATCAGTCTTTATCCAAATGATCAATTCCTGAAAGTATTTCTAACAATAAAGATTCCTTGCTTGTTAATTCAGTCACCTCTTGTAACCTTCTATTCACTGTCTTTCATATGTGCATCATTATTTCTACCAATAATATTATGGTCTCCCTGATATGCATGCCTTTCCTCCTTAAGGGCTCCATGCAAGGAATGCTTTAGTTGATGTTGTAGACAACCAATGATGTTGCTTTGAGGATAATACTCTAGTATACCTAATCCACCTCATAGCATGTTCCAAATAAGAGTTAGATAGACCTTTTGAATATTCACAAAAGAGATGGGTTGGAAGAGAATGAACATCTTCAGTAGGGATAAGTAATGATCAAAGAATTCTACAGACTTGAACCATGTAAAATTTCCAACCTAGTGAATTTTGAGAAGCAAAATCATATGCTTGTTTTCCATGCTAAGTATCAGTCCAATTGATAATCTGAAGAATTAAAATTAGGGAGAATAAATGCAGCCCATCTCATCCAATCTTTTTTAGCGAGTGACAAGAATCAATACCTTTTCAACCTACATCTTGCCATTTCAATAGTTCTATAGAAATATTTTGAAGGTTTCAATCATCTCATATCTCTGTTCCATGAAATGGCCAAAATGTGCCAACATTTTTGCCCCCTTTAAAAGTGTAAAGAAATTTATGCAAGCCCCATTTTAAAACTGAACTGTACTTGAAGCTTTTATTGAACTTTTTTCAGCTGAAAAGATAAATCTTTTTGGAGGAAAATTTCCATCAAACATAAGGTTTGGTGGTATAAAAAACTCATTCCTAAAAAAACAACAAACTGTACATTATCAAGTCCTTTGTTCATGGACTATTCTTGAGATGGGAAGAGAATGGTGAGGATTGCTCTGGTAGAAATCCTCATATCTCTAACCTTCTCATAAGCAATCTCTCTACTATTTTTTGGCTTGCTAGAGCTTTTAACTTGCTCTTCTTGAGCTTTTTCTTCAGCAATCCTCTCATCTTCTTTCTCAAATGAATTTTCATCTTCTTGGAGTGTACAAATTTTATTTTCAACACCTCCTTTTTCAACCATTTTATTTCTTCTATTTGATGTAATGTTATCAATCATCAAAGGTTTGCTATAGATGTAGATTTGATTTGGTTCTCCTTTCCAAGGTAACCACATGTGAGAATAATCTGTTGATATGTAACCTGAGAAATTCTTGCTCCAACTTCTACTCAATGAGAGACTATGTGAATCAGGTATATTTGCCACTTGAATAGTTACTCTACTTCTGATGCAAGGTTCAGAAGAAATTTCCAATAGAACATTTGGTAATTGACCCACAATCTTCACTCTACTTTTATCCACTTGAACAATCTTTTTATTTGATTTTTCAGGAATCAAACCAAGTTTCTTACATATAGACAATGGCATTATAGTAGATGTAGCTCCAGAATCAACCAAACAATTGTGTAAGTATTTATCCTTTAATTTCATTTTCAAACGAAAATGAGGAGCTTCCTTATCATACGAGGTCTTTAATTTCTCATCATTACTAGACACATAACTTAACTTTGATTTTCTAACTCTCCTTTTACCTTTCTTTGCTGATCTCCTATTTGAAGTAACTGATAAAAGCTAATATTGGCCTTGACATGTTTAAGGTCTTCAATCAAATCATACTCTCTATCACCAATAAAGCTTGGTCTCTTTATCCATTTATTAAAATGCTAATTTGGAGTGCTTTGCTCCACTTGATTGTCTTTACCTTTATTCTTATCTCTTCTATTTGACTCAAAATCTTTTCTCTTAGTAGATGGATCAGTAATAACATTTGGGGGACTAGAAGTAGTTAATCTTTCTTTTGATCAAAGATTATATCCATTTTCCTCATTTTTATTACATTCTTCATCTGAAGACATCTTCTTCAAAACTTGATATAGAAGAAGTATCACTAAATCCATTGCCAGAAGATTTACTTGCATAATGAACACTTGATAACTCATTATCAGATTCAATATCAGGAAAGTTGGACATAATTAGGTCACTTTCATCTTCATCTTCTACTAACTTGGTGTCTTGATGTTTATGCTTTCTACTTTTCCTTTCTTCCTTGATATTAACTCTTGCCAAAGCTTTTTCAAGCTTCACTATTTTGTTAGACATATCTCTCATTAATTGTCCTTTTCTAGATTTTACTCTTTCATGTTCTTGCTCTTTCTTAACATGAGATGGACTTGGTTAAGCTTTCAATTGAGCTAAATCTTGTATAGGAATCATAACTCTTTCTTCTCTTTTTTGAATTGCAATATTTTCTTCAGGATTCAAGTTCAACTATTTTTCTAACTGTATAGCTTCACTAAAGTAGTCATTTAGTGTAGTCAAGTTTGGAGTTCTCCTTAACCAAATTGAAATGTTGGGGTTGACAGCCTTAAGATAAATTTCTTTAAGCATTTCTTCTGATGGCCTATACTGTCTTTGAAAGAGTCCACAAATTCGTTGAAACTTGATGTTAAAATCTCTAATTGACTCTTTAACTCCTTGCTTAGCTTGTACTAGCCCACAGTATAGTTGTTGTTGATCTAATTGATTACCAAACTAGGCCAAGAAAAGATTCTTCATGTCATCCCAACTTGTAATACTATTATTTGGTAAGTTTGAATACCAAATCTGAGCCATATCATTTAAATTTGATACAAACAACCTACAAGCTTGATCTTGATGTTGAACGTTTGCATGAGCTAAAGCTAACTCAAACATATGAATATATTCTTTAGCTAAATAAGCTTTTCCAGGAATGAAAGGCTCAGGAAAATATTTGTAAACTACCTTAAGAATGTCATTGTAATTTTGAAATCCTAATGGTGTGACTCTTTGCCAAGGATTTGCCATCCTATTCCTTTGGATAGTTAAACTTTTAGACTTTCTAGATCTTCTCTTATGAATCGATAAACCAGATATAATGGGTGATCTTCTTGATCTTATAGTTTTCACTCCACTACTTGTTCCCAATTCAAAAACTTTCTTTTTTTCTTCTTCTGATGAAGAATCAGTCTTAGAATTAAGAATATCTTTTGAAACTTTTAAATTTTCTGAACTATTAATCTTCTTGGTCATGAACTGAAAATAGTATCTAATTTCCTAAGCCTTTATAAGAACAAAGAATTGTTGATGTGCTAAAATTATAAGGCTTCTGAACCTAGAGGCTAAATTTTCAGCCCTCCTTCTAGCGCCAAAAGAACTGTTGGCGACCGTTTGGGACACAATTGCCAACCAGTGTCCTCGAACAGGATTTAGGTGCCTGCTGGTCTCTGGCAACACCAAGGCCCAGATACCTCCAAATAGACTCAATAGTTAATGTGAGTATGTGTGTGTGCTGTTGNCAATAAAGCTATCCCAAATTCAATATCTACGAATTGTTCAAACTTCCAAGGCTCAAATAAGCAATTTCTTCAAGATAATCCTACTATCCTACCAAAAAATTGCTGCGTAAACTATCACGTACAAGACTCCATTTTGGCTAGATAATGGATGTCAACAATTGCATTCAAAAAAACCTTCAAAAGACTTGACAATTTCTGATTGAAATACCAAGGAGATTCACTTTAAAGATAAAAAAAAGCTAGTTTGGTCCCATCAAAATACCAAATATTTTCTGAACCCTCTTGACTATTGAATCGTTCAACGGCATGACTACAAGCAAAGGCTCTCTTACAACAATCTCAATAGCCATTCTTATACGTTGCACAATAATAAAATTTACTACTAAAATGCTCTTAAGGCTTTTAAACACAAGCACTTCTATGGAAAAATTTTAATAGAAATTTTTTATCAGGCAAGAAGAACAACAAGAGCAATCTAAAAATCCCAATATTACTTGCCAAGGATGATACTATCTAAACCACTAGCTAAAAAATTCAAACAGAATAAAAAACAATAAGCATAACTCACAGGACTATGACAAAGAGGCTGAAATCTTTTCTTTAGCAAGCCATCTTACAAGCAATCTTTCACAATGTGTGACCCCAAGTGTGATCTTGAGTGTGTTGTCCCCCAAAAGTGTTATCCAAAAATGAGACCCCCAAGTGTGATCTTGAGTGTCCTTCTTCTTCTAACCCCTGAAGCCCTTTTATAGGGTCTCCTAGGTAGTTAGGTAAGTTACAAATATTTTGGGTGGTTATAACCACCATAGAGACAAAAAGCTGTAGTTGACAAGTGTCCCATGTAGTTGCCAAGTGGCCTCATTTAATTGCCAAGTGGTCACCATGGAGATAAAAAGGTTGTAGTTGACAAGTGTCCCATTTAATTGATAAGTGGTCTTTTAGTCGCCAAGTGGTCACCATGGAGATAAACAAGTTGTAGTTGACAAGTGGCCTTTGTAGTGGTTACAAACATCATGGGATTAAGGCTAAGAAGTCATAACTTCCACAAAAATTTACCACTATAGAAATAAAAGCTATGGTGTCCAAGTGTTCTATTGGATAACTTATCCAATATAACTCCTTAGCATATGCAAATTTTTAAATCAATATTAATACTCACTTGGTACACAACCAAGGGCTATCAAATGTACAGCATAGTAATAGTTAAAACCCAAAGTTAATTAAAAGAAATGTTGAGGCTAAATGACCTTTTTTTAAAAATAAAGAAAATATTGAGGCCATGTGACCGAATTGTAGATTTTGTTTCTTATCAACTGTCTGATGAAGTATTATCATAATGCTGGTTATGTCTCACTAGTTTTCACAGCTGATTCCACCAGGTACTCACATACAAAATACACAACGAATCCAAAAACCCTATCAATCCCAGATGAGGTGAAGACTTGCTGACAGTCACTTTGTGTTACTTGTTACGCAAGACAACCTCAGATCAGATTCACGGGACATTTCCCCCGTACCTCGTGCATCCCAATATTAATGCGTTTCAGTCACAAGTATGTACATATTGATAATACGTAATTTTGTAACTGAATGGATATTGTACACAAAAATCAAGATAGATGCACAGGTGCGCTTCCATAAATAACAGTCCGAAAATCCCATGAATCCAGATTCACCCATTCTAACATACCAGCAGCATTCTAGGAGGGAGTAGTCACAAGCGAGGCCCATGGAAGTGGTTGTATCGTCGGCAGTGTAAACTCGTGGATTACTCCCTTAACCAATGGACTGGTGTGTTTGTAAATCACGCTATTTTCTAGAGTTGAGTGATAAATTGGAAGAATAGTGTTTGCAGTCACAGGGCACCCAGAACAAATATTTTCTAGTATCCAAAGCCACAAGCAACGTGGAATTCGGAGAATCAAACATAACAAAGGTGTAATATAAAAATCCAAGCTGTGAAATATGGACACTGAGATTGCCAATATAGAAGGCCAGGGAATTGTATTATGGAAGTTTCTGGTTTCACTGATCATACTGGTAAACATATTTAGCCACCTAAAATTTTTGCCCCAAATTTGCTTAGGGATTCCTGCGTTTTTCTTTCTGAATTATCTTCCAAATCACTACCGTTGTTAATGACTTTTGCACACCTTCAATGGCAGTCGTTCGTAGAGTGGAAGCAACCGTGAATTGGCTATCGAATCCCTGCCACACATCCATACTGATGATGCGGCCAGCATTGCCTTCTATTTTTTTGGCCACAATAATGCCCATGATTATTCAATTCGAATTAGTTCTTAGAAATGGAGTAGTGCCACAGGTTCCTTAGTCACATGCTTCTCCTTCAATTTTTTACCACTGGTGCACAGCAACAACAACAGGCACCAAGCATTTCTCCACGAATCTGTCATTGCAAAAAGGGAAACACGGGTCTGTGTTGCAGCCACACGGTCGCAGATCAAATGATGGTGCTGGTAGCAGTACCATATTTACCTGCGTATGCATACAACACTGAAAATAAGGTCCATGAGTCCAACCAAAGCCAAATCGGCAAGCGTGCCCCACTTCATCCTGTAGAAATCCAAACCTAGAAACCTCCATGCCCTCCACAATTTCGTAGCCATTAGTTTCTTTAATGTGTGCATTCTCTGCTGGGAATGTTAGCTTTGAGCAGGGAAAGTATATGCGGTTTCATTGCTCCACAAATTTTCACAACTCTAAACATTTTGACATGCCATTTCAAAATCATCCCTAAATGATTTTTAAGTTTCATATTCCTTGCAATGAATCTTTTCAAACATCAATGATAAGGATATTTTTCTTTTATCAGTCTTTATCCAAATGATCAATTCCTGAAAGTATTTCTAATAATAAAGATTCCTTGCTCATCAATTCAGTCACCTCTTGTAACCTTCTATTCACTTTCTTTCATATGTGCATCATTATTTCTACCAATAATATTATGGTCTCCCTGATATGCATGCCTTTCCTCCTTAATGGCTCCATGCAAGGAATGCTTTAGTTGATGATGTAGATAACCAATGATGTTGCTTTGAGGATAATACTCTAGTATACCTAATCCACCTCATAGCATGTTCCAAATAAGAGTTAGATAGACCTTTGGAATATCCACAAAAGAGATGGGTTGGAAGAAAATGAACATCTTCAGTAGGGATAAGTAATGATCAAAGAATTCTACAGACTTGAGCCATGTAAAAATTCCAACCTAGTGAATTTTGAGAAGCAAAATCATATGCTTGTGTCCCATGCTAAGTATCAGTCTGATTGATAATCTGAAGAATTAAAATTAGGGAGAATAAATGCAGCCCATCTCATCCAATATTTTTTAGCAAGTGATAGGAATCAATACCTTTTCAACCTACATCTTGCCATTTCAATAGTTCTATTGAAATATTTTGAAGGTTTCAATCATCTCATATCTCTGTTCCATGAAATGGCCAAAATGTGCCAACAATTCTATAGAGAAGTTATCATGAAGTGTGAAAGAAGAAAAACCCAAGAAGTATTTGACCTTTAAGTAAGAGAGGGTTTATAGAACTAAAAATTAACTCTATGAAGAAGATCTAAAATCATTCTATGAGCCATATTAACATAAGCTTATAGAACCAAAATATAAGTGAGCTCTAAAATAATTCTACAAGGCATGTAAACACAAAAAGTATAAATCTTGGACATGGGACTTACTAAAAATTATTATACACATGGTAAATTATAATTTTAACCTAGCTCAATTAAAGGTCACTATGTAAATTTTAGAGCATTTAAAAAAATTCAAAATTCATGTAAGCCCAAGACAAAAGAAAAGCTTGTAAAATCAAAAAGTGGTTCAATGAACTAGCTTCACATAACCACTCTACCATATTAGGCTCATTTGCAGAGTGTAAAAATGATTCTATGAATAAGCTCTGAAATGGTCCTATGATCCACGTTAGATCTCATTCTGGATCCACCAAGAATTATGCACATGCACATTTCATTTTTCAATCCAACTCAACAAAGGAAATGACATAGCACATAGAAATAAAAAGTAAGCTCTACAAAGAAACTCAAATTCATTCTCCCATGTTAGATCCTTGTTAGAATGAATTTTGAGTGGTACAAAAATGATTTTACAAGTAAATTTCAAAATCTAGCCTTAAGAATACTCCACCATGTTCATTCAAGAAGGATTGAAATACCAAAGGAAGCTTATTTCAACAAATCACATGTGTCACATCATATTAGAAGAAAGAGATCATTTGATTCAATTCTATGAGAAAACATATGAATAAATTTTTCATGTGAGCTCCTTCATAGAATGAATTTATAGAACTTAAATTCAGCTCTAGAAACAAGTTTAGAAAGGGATCTATAAGCTAACATTAACACGAAGATAAAGCTACAATGATAAGAATAGTTTGAGAAGGTGAGTCTAAACTCTTAAGCTTTAAATGAAGTAGTTCAATGGAATCAAAGCTTGTGATGAGTGTTGAGAGCTAAACTGAATATCTTGTCTAAAGTGAGTAAATTAAAGAGCAAAGCTCTAAAAATTAATAAGCAATATCTGGATAGATTTCAAACACAAAGTCATTAGTGAATAGAGCTTAGAGTTGAAGTGGACTTAAGAGTTGAGACAGAGCTAAGAATGAAGATAGAACAACCATTTAAGAGTGTAGAAAACCTTCAGAATCCTTAGGAAAATAGCCAAGATGTCACATAAAGAGAAGGAAGAGACTCCCCAAGAGTTTTAGGATGTTGATACCTTTACTTTCTCCAAGTACTTATAGTAGTCCAAATTGAACATCTATTAGCTCCATTAATGGATTGATTTTGTGCACCTAGAGCTAGAAGTAGAAGAGGTAGACCTATTTGGTTTTGATGAAGATCATGATTTGATAAAGAAATTAGACCTATAGTCTACAAAATCAATGAAAGAATGGTGAGAGATTTACAAGAAAAAAGGGCTACATAAGCTCGGTTTCATGCCTAGGAAAAAACTAATCAAGGATGCCTTTAATTACTTAATAGCAAAAATAATTTATGAGAAGAAAAAGCTATAGTTCAAGGGCAACACCAAGCACTTTATCAACATCAACATTAGAAAAGCATATGAGCTCTGCAAGATAATTAAGATAGATATTACTAAAATAGAAGCTCAGTTGAATAATGAGGAGGTGCTAAGTGGCAAACTTTGTAATCATCTTGAATCTAAAAAGAGCATCAAGCTACCACCAACCAATTAGTAAAGGCTTGGGGATAAAAAAAATGTCATCCCTAAAGCTTTGAAGGTTAGGTTTTCCCATAGGATCTTTATTTCTACTCTAAATTTTTGTTCTAACTGTGAGTCCAATACTATTGCTGATTATCATGTCTAGGCTTAGGTAGCTTTAGAAAATAAAATGCATTTCTTTGTTGTACAATATATGAACAATGTGTTGCAGCAGAGCCTATCTGAGATTCATGAGAAAGGGGTTTAGGTAACCCTTAGTTCATTTTTATTAGACTATTTATTAAGCAAAGTTCTTGAGCTTGAGATAACAACTTCAATTTTTGTCAAGTATGCATAGTAGAGAAGAGCTTACCTAGAGGACCCCTGCTATAACTTCTTTCTAATCATCTTTCAAGGAAGCTACTTTGATGCATAGGATTTAGAGTTTTTGATGAATTTTATTTACCCCCACCTAACAAAATTGATTTTAGAAGTTTTTTTCTAAGGACAAACCAACAAGTTATTAATGAAATAAGAGGAAAGTGCCATGAAGTTGCCTTTCTTCATGCTCATTACACCTAGATCCTCATATCAAGACTTGAGAGAAAGGCTTTCAAGCTACTAAGGTTTGTGGTTCCTTACTTTGTTGCATTACAAATTGGGTGATAGATATGGAAGAGTCCCCTAAGGCATGACTACAAGAACAAGGAGGTTTTTTTTCCCTTAAATTTGACTTTTAAAAATTCCTTACTTCAAGGCATCTGAGAGCCATGGCCAAAATTTACAAGGAGTAATATAACTTTCCTCTAGCTTAGAAGCAAATATACTCCACTGCAAGGACTAGTAAAGTTCATCAAATAGATGAGATTGATGTATTCTATCTCAAAGCTATGAACAAAGAGATCAATCAAGCCAAAGAAGAAGCTCCAGCATAGCTAAAAAAAAGCTTATCAATGAAGTTGTTAGCTACAACCTTTCATGCACTAGTTATTAAAGTATGTAGATGGATGGAGGAAAAATACCATTCTTTAGCAATATTTCTTAGAAAAGAACCCAGATATAATGGAACAAAATTATTTTTCTTGAAACCTTCTACAACTAGAGAATGCCATGCCCAATGAGATGGATGGGTCTAAATATGCTTGAGTAAGAGCCATGCTGAAGGCCAAAGTTAAACAAGCCAAGGATAAGAAGGAATAGCAACAACAATAGATATTGGAACAATGAAAACTAATGAAGCTACAACTACAGAAACAACAACAAAAGGAGAAAGAAAGCTCATCATATACCCTTACTATTCAAAATTTTCCTTCACGATATTTAATGAAAGGAGTAGCATGATCATTCAAGATTAAAGAAAAAGAGGATAAAATCATACTAAGCTAAAAGCTTCCCACCAACCCTAAAATAGAAACCAACATCATTGTTCAATACAAGGAAGATGACCCATAAACAGGGAAGAAAAAGCTCATGATGTCACATGAAGTGATGTCATACACCATGGCTACTTTGATTAAGGATATGGGATAGATAGTTGATGGTCAAATAGCTAAACTAAAAGAATTTTTGTTGCCAAATGAAAAATAGACATCTAAACTATGGAAAGAAATGAAAAGCTTAAAAATGAAAATGAATAGCTAAAAATAATGATAACCATCAAGGAATCATTGCTGGAAAATAAAGAATATGAGGTAGCTTGAATGGAGGATTGATTAGCTATCACTAGCTTCGAATTAGAGCAAGCAAAGTAGGGAAAGGTCCTAGATTATTCATACCTAGCTCAACCAAATTTTAGAGATATAATTACTAAGGTTAATTACAAGAAATAATGTGTATGAGAAGCTTAGGAAGAAATTGAAAAAATAAAGAGAAAACAAGCTATTTTTGTAGAGCTAGGCAGAAGAGCCTAGCAACTATATGATCTAGCCAAAGGAAAAAAGGAAGGTACTACCACAATACAAACAAGGCTTTCTAGACATGATGATGATGATAGTTATTGGAATCATGGGTGAAACTATTAAAAAGAAGCTATATTTGAAACATGCTTGTTCAAATTTAGGAGCTACACTAACATAATTAACCAACTCCATAACAAAATTAGATTTAGGATGATATTGTTACAATAATTGATCATAGATATAGAATAGTTTGAAATTACAATTACATGCTTGATTCTTCTCATGACACCATTAAAGGAAAGTAAGTTCTAAGATAAAGGTAAAATAAATGGCCATAGGAGTGTTTAATTGAATATTGCTATGAGCTTGAACCCTCTATTCAAAAGTGTAATCCATGATAGAATTTTTGGAGCAAAGGATAAGTTTTATCCTTAATAAAATCTCAAAGTAAGAATGATCTAGGATTTGAGCTAACAAGTATTCATTAAGATGAGTTTTATTTAAGAATTTTTGGAAAAATATCCTAATAGAGATGTAACACATCTTAATCTATAGAACAATAGTTTCAAAGTGGAGCAAAATCTTTTGAGGATTTTCTAATTTTTCATTTACAAAATTGGAAAGCTAGGGATTTCAACTCAACTAAGACATAATGTCGATAAATTCAATTGCACATCAAGAATAGAGCCTGTGAATTAGTTAAGGCTCAAATGCATATTTCCCTAGTTGCAAGTAAGTCGAGCACATAAAAAAATAGAATTGTAGGACTTAAGAATAAATTTCATGGTGATGGCATTAGAGTAAATGGTTAAGAAACAATAGAAAACCTCACTTTAAAGAGAAAGAATTTGGTTAGGAAAAATGGGTGTACCACATTAGCTAGTAGAGTGGAAACTTTGGTTTGGTGATAAACAAAGAAAATGGCTATACTAAGTCAAGCTCTACAAATGAAGAACTAGATCATTGAATGGATAAGTAATCAAATCTACGACAAAAGCACAATGATAAGCTAGTAGAGCTAAGTTTGAGACCTATAAGATAACACGAGGATAATGCTAAGGTTTACAGCATTAAAGTAGCCTTACTAAGTGGTTCTATGGCCACATTAATGGTTATATGAAGTTAGCTCATAGAGTCTAAAAGTAGCTCTACAAATTGTCTTTTCCACATAGGCATCATCTTATAACTTAAAGAGTGAAAAGAGACTCTAAAGAATTATTCTGCAAGCCATGCCAACATGAAGAGTAAAAAGAGCTAGTATGTAGAATAAAAAGTATACCTCATAAAAAAGCTTATTTTTAGTTCTGTCATGTCATCTTCATTAATATGGCTAAGATTCATAAAGCTTATAAGTTTTGGTAAAATTTGCTTTACCATGAGGAGGTTTTTAGAGCTTTAAAATGGTTCTATTCAAGAGTTCTACCACATAAGCTCTTCGATTAGTATGTGTTTGTAGAGCCAAAATATGGATCCATAGAGAAAAGATAAAATTACTTCTATGAGCCATGTTAGCTGATGAGACGTGATTCACATGAGCCGTGATATCGCATCCCCTGCGATATTGTGTATGCAATATTGCATCGTCCCCTGCGATATTGCGTACGCGATATCGCGATTTGCCGCCATATCTATAAATAAGAGGTGGCTCTCCCTTGTTTCCCCATCCTGGGCTAGAAGTAGGGAAACTCTGGCAGTTTGATCACTCCAGAGATAGAATATTTTCCATGTGCCTGCAGTAGGAGTCCTAAAGTAAACGGATCTTTATTCGAGCAACATTATACCTGAACACAAGTTGTGTACGGCAATAAAGACGAACTTCCTGGATAAACCTTACAGTGCATGGAATAGGATTTTATTTATTGTTTTCTCTCTTACCCTTAAACTCCTAGAATGCGGTATGAGTATGACTTAATTAGAGCATCTAAGGATGTGTACGGTTAGTCAAGGAATCAGTTGCTCATCGCAACGCGGTATGAGTACAACTTGATTATGAGCATCTAGTGTGACTACTTGGTAACCCAGTGGCATATCCAAGATCTACGCCTGGTAATCCCAGTGGTAGTCATGCACCAAGATGTGTACAGTTAGTCAAGGAGTTAGCTGCTCATCGCACTTAGGCTAGATTAGCTTTCTCAACCCTTTCCTCCTAGTTAAGTGCCTCAGTACGACCACTTCGAGCACATGCATTACGCATGGTGATCCCAACAACGATTAGGGTTTGGTAGCCACGGTTGCATCAGTTCAGGGTGTGTATGGTAAGTGGGAACAGATGCTGATGCTAGGTAATTTAGACTTAGTATTAGTTAGAGTTAGTTAGTTTCTCAACCCTTCACCTCAATAGCATAGGAGAAAAACATAAAAGATATAAAAATCATATACCTCAAACTTAGTTAACCATACATCGTGACAACTACAAGTAAGTCTGGGAAGACAATGAATGATTAACCCCAAGTGTTCCATGGGGCGTGTAGGCACTTAGTCTACGGAGTTTAACCAGATCGCATGTGCTACGCTCGTTTCATATGGTTGAGTGTAGGGGTACCTCGCCACTCATCATTGGCGCCGTTGCCAGGGACTAAGTGTTTGTGCGCTAAATAGGACATAAGAGATCATCTACATCGTTGGGAGCTTAAAAAAATCCTAGGGTTAATCAAATATGAAAAAAATTATATAATGGTAATTAGCACACTGGTAAATAAGAATGTCTTCTTCTCACAAGAGCACATCACCTAGGGATAATACAAAAGACAGTCGGCAATCAAAAACACATAACCAAAATCAGCTGGTGCCTCAATAATATAAGTTTACATATACTCATCTCGATGAGTATATCCCCAACTTTACTTTTATTCTTCATCAAGATGAATAGTTGTGATGGAGAGATTTGCAAGGTAACATCGTGTTACCTCCAGATCGATCAGTCCCAAACATGCTTCTCTGTGCTTTGGCACAGATTGGCATGACAAAATTGTATGCAGAATACATTGCAGAAGACTTTGATTTAAGGGATTACTATCCTATAGAAGCACAACGTATCCAGGACTCAACGTAGGAGAGCCAACACACCCTATTGAAGGTCAAGGGCCCGCACGTCCTTAGTGAAGCTAGAGATGGTGAACCACTCATAACGGGTTGTTTAGCAAATGATGTTCCCCCTCCTAACGATGGTGAGGAGGTTGGGTATCAAAACCCATGCTCAACGATACACAACCCTAGTTCTAATTCCTGTGAACACCAGCTGTTCACAGAGGGAACAACAACTTATAATAAGGACGATCACTTAGATCGTCACCACGATCGGGGCCATATCAGCCGAAGAGAAGGTAGGAAGCATCGTCATGGAAATGCTTCTCCTTTCTCTTTTCCTTCTTCATACCACTCACCCTCTCCTTCCACATTTGGGCACAACCAGCATGAGCATAACAGAGAGGATAAAAGTAAGAAAAATGAGAGACCTCGACGAGAGAGTCCAGAGAGAGGACAAGGGCATGAACGAAGGGAAATTAGGGAACAATGCAAACATCACAAGTGTCATGAAAGAGATGATCATGATGAGCCCCTACTTGCAACCTGAAGTATGCTTGACATAACGGAGGCTGTTAGAATTCCCACAAGGCATTTAAAAGATAGTCGGATCAAATGCTTAGACATGAACAACATCCCATGATTTGAAGGGGAATACAACTTAGATCTACAAAATCATTTACAGGCATTCCACGATGCCTGTGCCTTTTAGAATATAGAAAATGAGTGGCAAAAACTTAAGTTGTTTTCCAAGACACTCACCAAAGAAGTAGAGAGTTGGTACCAGTCCTTAGAACCGAAAACCATTAGGAGGTGGAGTAAGATGCTAGAACTTTTCAATGATAAGGATCAAATGTACTCCCGAGTGTCTAATTTGTGTAAGCAGATCCAAGGCTAGAAACAAGGTACATATGAACCCTTGGATGCTACCATGGCCTGCTACTACACATTGTTACATCATTTCCCAGGCCATGGATACGCTCAGCGGGATCAACTTTGCCACATCGTGGATGGGCTAAGGCATGAAACTAGAAGAACCCTTGGGACTTATGCCCAAGGGAGACTATCACAACTCAGAGCCCATGAAGTTCATCACTTGTTGGAGCAAGTAGCAAAAGAAGAAGGTGAGCTATGAAAAAGGGAAAGTGTGGAAGAATACAACTGTGATCCCTCTCTTCGAAAGAAGGGAGTAAAATTTTGCGATGAAGAGGATGAGTCACCAATCGAAGAGTTGGTGAACAGGAAAACCTTATCGATTCAAAAATTAACAACTGAAATAGTGGCTAAGGTAGATGACGTATGGAGTTCCTTGGACTCTAGAATTGAAACTATCCTAAAAATTTTAGAGGAGTCTAAGGTTGAATGAAGTAGTGACAAAGGTAAGACAAAGCAGAGAGATTTAGGCCCTACACATAACAAGGGTAAAGGAAAAATCACTATCCCTAATGAGGTTGTGGATTCAGACACAGATGATGACGATGGATGTGAGATCTCCTACTATGACCATCCTAAGGGATATTGTCCAATCATTTCACATTTACAAGAGTCTGGGGTGTATGTACTCAATCCAAGATTGAACAGATGATAGACACCCCGAAGGTTACCTTATCCCAAAGGTAACCCAAGATAGTTCCACCAACCATTAACATATTATCCAAGTGGAACTCCACCACAACCCGTCGGACAACATCAGTAATGGCAATACCCACAGTCATGGGGGATGCCACCGTTGAAACATCAATACCCTTGCCGACAACCGATCCCTCCAAGTAACCCTATGGGTTACACAACTCCACAGCGTCACTACCCAGTTCTGGAATATTTTCAGACTTCCCCTCTTGGAAGGGACACTCCACATGTATCCCATCCTCCAAATCCACCCATGCCTCTCATGCCAGTGGCTCCACCACCAACCACTCCAACAATGCCAAAGGCATTTTCCACTCAACTGCAACAACCCAATGTTACGAGGGCTTCCAATCCTCCACCCTTAGTTGGTCCTAACCATGTTACGTCAAAAAGATCCTTCTCTAGGACTAGCAATCCAAATAAGCCCTCACCCTCACAAGCAATTGAACATCTAAACACCGCCAAACCAAACAAAGTTTTGGGACCCCCTTCAAATAAAAAATCATGCCCAATGAACACAGTTATGTTAACACATACTGTTACCAACTGGATTAAAGTAGGCTGCCTCCCCAAGAAATTATCATATCCTGGGGTCCCCCTAGTATATCTCCAAGTCATTGGGAATGAACCCCATAAGGCTCTTCTTGACTCAGGCTCCGGAGTCAACTTAATCTCACAAGAATTGTATAAAACTTAGAACCTGCCTCCACTCAAGAAGAGCAATATCCACTTCGAGTTGGCTGACCAGTCCATCACCATTCCTTTGGGATAGGTTAAGGACATTGTTACCACCGTGGGTGGTTGGTCATACCCAGCTAATTTCCTAGTGATCCAAATAAACAATGACAAAGGGGATTTCCTGATCATAATGGGAAGGGCATGGCTAAGTACAATCAATGCATGCCTAGGAATCCACAATATTTCCCTAGAAATATCCAAGAAAAACACTTTTGGGAAGATTGAGAGGAAGAGAGTTCCATGCATCGCATATAGTGACACAGGGTATCATTGCATGTAGAAATCATGGGTGATGCGAAGTTTAACATTACCTACCTGCAATCAGTGTGCACAAGATATTGACATGCAAAAATGCCTATATGCAGCAACCACATGACAAGAAAACACCCAGTGGCTGATGGTCGATAAAGAAAGCAACTTGACAACCTGCATGGAACTAGCTGAGGGAATAACTAGTGCTTACATTGAAAGCACAGAGGGATTAGAGCAAGTCTGTTGGCAACTTCCAGCCCTTAACTTTGAAAACATTAATTGGGGGAAGCTGGAGATTCCTAAGAAGTTTAAACAAGAGCCCCTAGATTTAAAACCGTTGCCCACCGGTTTGGAATACACCTTAAAAATGGAAAACTGGTAATCATCAATACAAAGCTCACACCTAAGCAAAAAGAAAGTTTGCTGAAGGTGATAAATAAGTGGTCGACAGCCTTTGCCTGGTCATACCCTGAACTAACCAGAATAGATCCTAGGATATGCCAGCATAGGATTTACACGGACCCCTCCATGAAACCTCACAAGCAACCGCAGAGGCGATTGAACCCGAAGTTAAAACAAATAGTAAAAGAGGAGATAGAGCAGCTTCTCAAGGCTGGGCTCATTTACCCTAATGCTAATAGTGAGTGGGTTAGTCCTCTTGTAATCGTACCAAAAAAAAGAGGTAAATGGAGGGTATGTATAGACTTTAGGCTATTAACTATGGCAACCTTCAAAGATCACTTCCCATTGCCATTTGTTGACCAAGTCTTGGACACTATTGCAAGGCATCGCTATTACAGTTTTTTGGATGGGTATAGTGGGTACAACCAAATATGAATCGCACCAGAAGACCAAGCCAAAACAATGTTCACCAGTCCTTGGGGAACGTTTGCATACAAAAAAATGTCTTTTGGCTTGTGCAATGCCCCTGCCACATTCCAATGCTTAATTCTAAGAATATTTCAACAACAAATAGGTAACGGAGTAGAAGTCTTCATGGACAACTTCTCCAGTTATGGGATGAGCTTTGATCAAGCCCTCGACCGGTTAGAGCAAGTATTGAAACAATGTGTTGAAACTAACCTAAAGCTCAACTGGCAGAAGAGCCATTTGATGGTTCAAGAGGGCATCGTACTGGGGCATAAAATTTCACAATCAGGAATTGAGGTGGATCTAGAAAAAATTAAAGTCATCCAAGGAATTACCCGACAACTAGAAACTATCAAAGACATTAGGTCATTCCTTGGACACACTGGCTACAACAAGCGATTTATCAAGAACTTCTCCAAAGTTTCCAAGTCATTGATGGAATTAACAAAAAAAGATGCACCATTTGAATGGACCAGGGAATGTGAACGAGCATTCCAAACTCTCAAACAGAGGCTTGTGGAAACTTCCATTCTATAAGCCCCCGACTGGTCCAGGCCGTTCCATATCATGACCGACACATCTAATTATGCCTTAGGAGCCATACTAACACAATTAGATGAACAAACATGACCTTATTACATCCACTGTGCTAGTAAGAGTATCATCGATGCATAACTCAACTACACAACTATAGAAAAGGAATTAATGGCTGTAGTGTTTGCACTGGACAAATTTAGGCACTATGTATTGGGCTACAAAGTAGACATCCATACATATCATAGTGCAATTAGGTTCCTTATGAACAAGCCAATAGTTAGCCCACGTATCATACATTGGTTGGTAATTCTTCAGGAGTTCGATTTAACAATAGTAGACTGCAAAGGCACCGAGAATGTAGTCGCCAATCACCTATCTCAGTTGCATTGCGATAACAAAGAGGATGAATATGCTGTATCTAACCATTTTCCTGATGAAACCCTCTTTGCTGGTGTAGTGAATGATCAACCCACGGAAATAAATTGGTATAGTAGCATTCTTACTTATCTCATTTCCCAACAGGGGTTGGACTTTAGGAAGAAACAACAGTTTCTTCACAAAGCCAAGCACTTCATGGAAATCCAGGGACAACTCTATAAATTCTATCCTAATGGCTTGGTTCGATGGTGTATGCCCGATAAGGATCAATTAAAGGTTCTCCAGGATGCTCATGAGGGTCCCTGTGGGGGCCACTATGCTGGGAGATGAATGGCTATCAAGGTCTTGCTTGCACGATATTATTGCCCAACACTATTTCGGGATGCCCATCATTTCGCCCAATCCTATGAATGCTGCCAACATGATGGTGGAATGACTGCTAGAATGGAGGGTCCGCAACAATGGATTCAACCTTTGGAACCCTTCAATATCTAAGGAATAGATTTTATGGGGCCTATTACACCAATGTCCAACAAAAAAGCATATATCATCGTTGCTATTGATTACTTAACCAAATGGGCTGAAGCAGCTGCAGTAACAAACTGCACATCATCTATGGCTACACGATTTGTATAACAAAAGATTGTAAATAGGTTTGGTTTGCCATGTGCACTCATCTCTGATAATGGAACACATTTTACAGGTGCAACCTTTCGCAAATTGATGCAACGCTTAGGGGTTGAGCATAAATTGACCACACCTTATCACCCCCAAGCTAATGGCCAAGCTGAGGTTACTAACCAGGAGATTACCAGAATATTAACGAGAACGGTTAGCAAATTTAGGCAAGACTAGAGCAAAAAACTGAATGATGCTCTCTAGGCATACCGCTCCACTTGGAACCTTCCTACCGGCTATTCTCCCTATGAGTTAGTGTACGGGAAACTACCCAAGCTTCCCATAAAGAATGAGCTCCGTACACTATCCATGGCTTGCGACCTTTACCTAGATCTCAACCTAGCACAAAAACAATGGTTGGCAACCCTGAATGTGCTATAAGAGAATAGATTGGTTGCACTATCATTAAATGAGTTGCAAAAGGCACACAGTAAACAACATTATGACTTAAGGATTCGAAGGTTTAGGTACCAACCAGGAGACAAGGTCCTTTACTGGAATCCCACATATGTACCTCAGTGTACGAAATTCCAAACATTGTGGAAAGGATCCTATATTATTCATACAACCTTCCCCTCTAGAGCCATGATGATATACAAGCCTGACAGCCCGGATAAAAGATTATTGGTTAATGTACAACAAATAAAACCTTTCCGTGAACCTGAAACAGCCAGTACAAGTTACACATCCACTAGTGGGCAACCTCGCTCTCTATCTCAGATCTCTTCCTTGCAATTCAGTCATGGGAGAGATGGCCACCTATGCTAATCATATGGGGCCCTCAGTTCTTTTTTGATTTTTGTTTTACACATTTTTTTTTTACAAATTTCATTAACTTTTCTTATTTTTGTTTTACAACATCGTTATACTTTTTCATTTTTTCTTTGTGTGTGTGTGTATCCACCTTGTAAATTTGTCACCCAATAAGTGTTCGGAATGATGGTATGAAATATTTCATATTGATTGCTAATGTTTGGTTTTTACCTTTAAGTCACAATGTTGATACTAAGGTATGTTTCTTTTGATATGGTAGGCAATGAGTTCACTCTAGCCATCCATCCACCAAGTTCTATGGTCTCTCTCAACTTGGAAATGTACAGTCCCCTTCTAATAAGAACTTAAATGAATCAGTGAATAGGCATTTCTCAAACTAAGGAAGGACTCAAGGATTGAAAAGGGTGTGACTTCAAGGGAACTTGATGCCTTTTTTTGGCTGTTCTCTTGGGTGCTTGGATGTTTTCTTTTTGAGTTTTCTCATCGTTTTGATGTTACCCCAATTAGCAGAAGCTGAGACAATAAAAATAAAAAGTCTTTGCATGGTGTGGTTCTCACGCATAAAAGCACAAAACATAAAAAAAAACCAACTAAGTGAGAATTCAAAGCACACCCCTTAGATGAAATAGAAATTGGGCTACAAGCACTGGTTATGGAACCAAAAGTGTTCCCTCTAACTAAGGCCCTTCTCACTTCCCATTCTTTTCTTTGTTTCATCGGAATGGTGGTGACTCTTGGGGAAGGCATCCTTGTTATCCAAGTGGATGGATTGGTTGAATGCATTGATGCGAAGTCACTAGATGTGGTTGGTTTGAGGCCAGACTTGGAGTGAGATTTTCTAAGTCACATTAATCATGAAACACACAAGGGGCTATACACCACCTTGTTCTTGGGATTCCATTCCATCCTCTTATCTCCACCCTTCTCTCCATTGTTCACCTCATTGTCGATTGTATCATTAGTGTATATTTTGGTAGACGCATTATTTTCTTTTTGGTAAATTCTTGCGGTTAAGACTTTAACTCTTGTTCCAATTAACATTCTCGGAGCCTACGGACTCTTTGAATGTGGATTTGTCAGGGCATTAAGGGCATGAGCCTACTTTGGCGAGGATCCACTGACATTCCTATTTGGAGCATTAGTTAAATTCTTTCCCTTAACATTTTGCAATTAATTTATTTTGTTCATTTCCATCTTGACATCCATTTCATCGATGCCATAGATGTCCCTTTTTATCTATCTTTCTTACTCCTTTTCTTTCTCCATTCTAACGCTACCGGAGGTTCGCGATTAGTCATGGGGGTGCGGGGCCTGATTTCCTCGATTTTCTCCTAGCCCTAAATTTTTTCAATTTTTTCCTAACCCCTACACCTTCGGTAGTCATCATTAATACATCCCTAGATCCGTAATTAGCCATACCACAACCTAGCCAATGGACCTACACTGAAGCAAGGTATTAATTACATGATGATTCATTTACCCTTGCTAATATAGGATTGTGTTGTGTGTGTAGATGGTGATCATACAACAATGGATTGGATCTAGAGAAAATACTTGAAATGGCGCCATGCTAGAAGCAGCTATGCAAGGAGCAAGATCGATGGTGTGCTTGAAGGCGTAGTCTTGGCGTTGGCAGTAGCAACACTTCTTTCTCTCTATCTCTTTCTCAGCTACCAACTAAGGCCTGATGTCATTGTAATAAGGTGTTCACCCTTGTTGTCATGAACACCAGTTTTGTCAAGTCTTGTAATGATGATCCGTTCACATGTCATCCCATTAGTTCCATT